>JABUQX010077023.1:35000-37500 GCA_015478945.1 Trachelipus rathkii
ATTAATTTCTCAACTTTAAACATTGACTTATTATGTTGAAACAAGTTTATGTTTTTCACAAATAATGTTTGAAATTTCTCAGATTTAAACATTAATATAATAGTATATTAAAGCATATTTATCTGTTTTAAAAGACACTTTCTCAACTTTAGACATAACCATATGTTGAAACATGTTTATGTATTTGTTTTTATTTTTTTATAAACAATTTTTAATATTTCTCAGATGTAATCATTAACATAGTAACATGTTTAAAATGCTTATGTATTTGTTTTTAAAAACAATATCTCGGCTTTAAATATAGACACAGTATGTTGAAATAAGTTCATGTGGTTATGTTTTAAAATGAATATCTTTTAATTTTTCAGTTTTAAACATTAACTTAATAATAATATACTTAGATAAATATATATGTTCTTGCTTTAAGTATAATTTTTTAAACTTTAAACATTGACAAAGCATGTTGAAACATTTTAATATATTAACAACTTTTAACATTTCAAAGATTTAAACGTTAACATAATAAAGTTAAACATCTTTGTCTTTGTTTTTATAAATAATTTCTCAGCTTTAAACATTGGCATATTTATAACATTGAAACATCTTTATGTGTTCATGTTTTTTATAAATAATTTTTAAAATATCTCAGATATAAATGTTGACAAAATAATTTTAAAATTGTTTATGTATTTGTTTTTGAAACATATTTATGTGGTTATGTTTTAAAATCAATACCTTAAAACTTCTCAGCTTCAAACACTAACATAATAATATATCAAAACATATTTGTCTTTGTTTTAAATATAATTTTTCAGCTTTAAACATTGACACAGTATGTTGAAACACATATGTGGTTATGTTTTAAAATCAATATCTTAAAATTTCTCAGTTTTAAACATTAACATAATAATATTTTAAAACATTTTTATGTGTCTAATTTTAAAAGCAATTTCTTACAATTTTTCTTCTTTAAACAGTGGCATTATAATATGTTCTTCTGCTTACTTAATCTCAATATTACAATTCCCTTTGTTGCAGAGAAACTAGATTATATAAATGCAGCTTTATTGTTTATATATATATAAATATTAATGGAGTCAGCATATTCCATTAATACTATAAAAGCAAAATATATAAAATAAAAGTGCATATCAGCATCTTCATATGCAATTCTAAGTCTTCTTTGTCTTTCATTAAAAGGGGTATCTTAAAAGCATTCATTAAAATGATTTGAATACTTAATTAAGGGGAATGTTTTCTTCTCTTTGTCTTTGATCTTAAATAATGGAACAGAGAGAGAGAGAGAGAAAGAGAGATAGATAGAGAGAGAGAGAGAGAGAGAGAGAGAGAGAGAGAGAGAGAGAGAGAGAGAGGAAGAATAGATGGAAAAAGATCACGACGTATTTGGGAAAGTAGAAATGGGAAGGGGTGCAAGAAAGTGAAGAAGCTATATATAGAGAGAGAGAGAGATAAAAAAAGAAATGAAAGACTGAGATAAAGAGTTAGAGATACGGAGATCGTTAGAAAAAGAGACTACAATATAGGTGAGGGAAGTAGAACTGAGTGGGATTCAGAGAAATGCAGAGAGGGGATATAAAGAAGTATAACAAAACAAAGAGAAAGATACTGCACGAAAATGAGATCGAGATAGATTGATAGATAGATAGATAGATAGATAGATAGATAGATAGATAGATAGATAGATAGATAGATAGATAGATAGATAGATAGATAGATAGATAGATAGATAATATAGATAGATTAGAACTAGATAGATGATAGATAGAATAGTACGATAGATACGATAGATAGAATAGCACTAGGTAGATAGATGATAGATAGAATAAGAATAGAAATATAGATAGAATTGATATATAGATAGATAGATAGCGATAGATAGATAGGAGAAAGAGAGAGAGAGTAGAGAGAGAGAGAGCACGAGAAGAGAGAGAGAGATGAAGACGAGAAGAGGAGAGAGGAGGAGAGAGAAGAGGAGAGGAGGGAGAGAGAGGAGAGGAGAGGAGTCGAGGCAGACTGAATTACTGAAGGCAAAACAATTTTTCAAAGAAATTGAAAACATGATTGTATTCTCATTCAGTTTCTGTGATCCTAGGATTGAAGGTGTACTTTGCATAAAAGTTGCCTCTTTCCTCCACTTTCGATCATTATGAGGCTTAAAGAAGAACACTATTTCTGATATGCCTTACTCGTATAGAAGGCTATAATACAGGTTGGAGGAGGATTAAGTGGTGTTTCCAAGAAGAGCGGAAGGAGTAATTGATCCAAATTTCGAGTTGACATTTTTAACCAACATCAGACACCAAGACAAAAATGCAATCATAAGATATGTCATCACTTAATCACGTATTCAGGTGTCTGGATCATGAGTGTCCTTCTATCCCTTACTTAAGATGAGATATGCATGTTCTTCTAAATTCCCATACATATTTTTATACAATTGAAACAACATACGAAAATATCTATACGTCTTATACGTACC
>JABUQX010077024.1:0-75000 GCA_015478945.1 Trachelipus rathkii
ACGCGTAACCGATATACGTTTAACTTGATCGGTTTTACTCTCGGCTTTCAATATAGCAACACTAACTATATTATAGATATACTATTATATATAAAGTATATTAATTATATAATTAATAATATATATTAATATAATATATATATTTATATATATATATAATTTATATATATATATTATAATTATACTTATATTATTATATATATTTAAATATATTTATTAATTAATATATTATATATAAATATTATATAATATCGTATTATATTATATATTTTTATATATTATATTATATATATATATATTTTTATAATAATATAATATATATATTATATATTATATATAATATAAATATATGATTATTATAGTATATGATTTATATAATTATTATATTTTATATAATATAAATCTCTTATTTAGTATTTTATTTCATAAATGTTATAAACAATTTTATATTTAAATATATACATACTTTATCTATCATATATAAGCTCATATATTTGAATATTTAGTTATTAGCTATTTTAGAACATTTACGCTGCATAAGATATTGTATATCAATTTGATACCTCTACAGCTACCACACGTAATTAAGAATGAATACAACAACTCATATTAATTAATTAACTCATTTACTCAATCTCAATCACACTAACTAATAACAATAATTAATTAAATCAAATATCACTAATAGACTTGCGTTTGAGGAGATTAAGCTGTACAACTTCCACGTAATTCGACCAATAACATGGGAAAGAGACAAGACAGTTTGGATAAGGTGTTATTCCTTCACATTACACGCTTATAGAGTAGAGTCTCTATGTATAATATGTGTAAGATGAGTTATTCTCTTAGAATATAATATTTTATATCTGTAATATTATCTTTTTGAAATTAATTAATTTAATTATTAATTATTGTATAAATGGTACTGAATAATATATTTCTATATTATATAGTATATTATTAAATATATATTATATATATATTAAGTATATATTAATATATTAATATTAATTATAATATATAATAATTTAATATTATATTTAATTATTAATATATTATATTATAATAATTAATAATTAAATTATATTATAATATATACTTATAATATATATATATATTAATATATATATAATGATATTATAATTATGTGTGATATATATATATTTATATTCAATTAATATATATTATCTAATTATATTACATAAGGAATAGTTTTATTTTTAGAATTGCTTCATTAATTTCTTTTTTAAGATTGTTGTCTTCATATGTCCAAACTATTAGAGAGACTCTCGTTGCAAATACGTTAAAGCTTTCAGCGAATCAACGATGTTAATGTATTGATATAAATTGATAAGCAAATGATAACGTTGTTTAATACTCTATTCTAATTGACAATTAATAGGTTATTTATTCGTCAATCTTATTATAAATATAGGTTTATCTGTAAGATGGGGACAGCAGTTTAAAATAATCTGGTAGGATCAGAGTCTTTCTATGTATCTGTTAACGATCATTTGAAGTATAATTACTAATGGTAATCTCTACAATTCAACATTAGCAAAATGAGATATACAACGTAAGCCATTTTATAATACTGCAATTAAAGTATAATTAATCTTTAGACCACGAAAGTATATCAAGATGAAATAATGACCGTATTTGTATCGGACGTTATCAATAAAAGATGTTTTCTATTATAGTCAAAAGAGAATATACTATAGATTCGCGCATTATCTATCAAATAACACTGTTATAATTGGCGATGAATATAGTAAAATGATATATATCCATAGCACTAATAATCAGGACTCTGGATAGAAACCATAAAAAACGTTGTGTAAGGTTATAGTAGATAATTAGCATTTTATTTATACTTTCAAAAAAACACGGAAACACGTTCAATGTACTACATCTTATCAAATATATAGAATATGTTTAATTTATTTATTTTTATAAATCTTTTTATGTATATTAAAAATGTTTATGAACAATGACATTGTGGAGAGTACCAAATACCCCAGGATCTAGCCATATGAAATCATGAAATGAACTTATACCTAATCGATTTATATCGAATTAATAATCAACTTACATTAGAAAGTTATAACAATGTCAATAGTATTAAATTTTCAATCATCCTAATAAAATCATACTAAATCTCTTATATCATACTTATGCAATAGAGACTTTAACAAAATCTTAGTATAGTAATAATTATAATATATTGCTTATTCTTAATAATTAGTATGTTGCGCCAATAGCACAAAACAGATATAATTTCTAATAATCATTAGTTTTAGTTATTATTTTAATATTATTTATATTGATAAAAGAAATTTTATATATTTATTATATGAATCAATACAAAAAGCGAGTTTAGAGGAAGATATTTTCAGCTCAAAGCATCTACGTGTTTGTCACAGCAATGTTTAGTCATAGTCGGGATAATCAGTTTTGCATCCAAAATAGTATAAATGAGATTAGGTCAAATTACTTTTCTACTTTTTTAGTTGTCTGTTATCTTCCATCGGTAACGATGGAAGATACTAGACAACGGAAATCTTTAACATCCAGAAAAAATACCTAGAAATACAAGATTTTTGTTAGTAAGTATGAGTAATAATGAAAAGTGAAAAAGTATGATTTATGAATTTTGAGAAGAAGTAAGATATTGAAAAACGTGTGTAGGATGTAAATCAGAGGGGTTTATGAATCGTGATATATCCGGATCATATATAGTTGTTCTATGTATTATTAGATAATTAATTGTATAGTGAGGATTTCTTTAGGAGGAGAAGAATGGATGACTAAATGATACGAGAAGGTAACAACAGGTTGTGTGTAAATTATTTACGGCTGAGTAATGTTTAAGTAGAAACAAGCGCAATACGTTTGGAAAAGATGATAAATAACGAGCTCCAGTAAGATCAGATTGTATATCTTCTGAACAAAGTGAAATGCTGAATAAAAATAAGGAAAAGTTCGAGAGTATTCTTTATGTTATGTAGTTGATGATTGAATAGCTAGAATAAAGAAGTAAATAGACTACGTTTAATGTGGTACTGGAAATGAAAAGAGCAAAAGGATAGCAAAGTGCGTTAAAAGTGAAAATGAGCGTGATTTTCTTACGTGGAAAATCGGTACTAAGCAAAGACGAATAAGATTAAAGTATTCGCAAAAGAGAGATAGACTTCGGATGGATAATAACAAAGGACGGGAAAAAGAAGGCGAGTGACACCCTAAAAAGCATGCCCATACGTACAGAAAGATGAAAAGGAGGAGAAAGTCAACCAAATGAACCAGTATACTGGAAAAGAGGCAATTCTGAATATCTATATGTGGGAATACAGAGGAAAGTTAGTTATACCAGACTTCTCTCTCACTCTGAATAGTTAGAACTGTATAATATATTACTGCTCAGAATAATGAAATATAGGAATAGGTGCTCTATTGTTAAGATGCATAACTGGATAAGTATTCTGTATATATATATATATAAATCTATCTCTATATATACTCACTCAATAATTACAGTTGTAGTTGATATGATGGCAAAGGAATTGAAGATAGGTTTATTTTGGATGAATGACGGTTTTAAATGAGGCATAACCGAGGAGTAAAATGGTATTGAGCTGAGTTATGTTGAAGTAAGAAAGTATAGTTGGCTATGTTATAGAGATTATTTAATGGGTAAAGAATCAGAACGGAGCAGAATGGTGAGCCTTATTGTATCTTGAAGTATATTTAGTGTCTTTTTAGGTGTCTAATATGTTTTTCTAAGAATTTCAAGGAGAGTGCATGAGTGTTCGGAGACATACCGAGTGCAGTACCTCCTCCTAGTTACTATGAGTGCTTGGAGATGCTCAAGGAAACTGTCTTTTATTATTTTAGTGTATTTTGTGTGCTTGTAGCGAGGATACTAATCTTAATAGCAAAGTGCGCCTAAGCATCATGATAAGAGAACGATTGGTGTCAAGACTAATAGGTCGTTTAAGGAAGAAATTAGAGATGTGTTGAGATCATAAACTTTAACATTGAAAGCTCATAAATTATATATATAGATAGAGTAAGAAGAAATTGTATGTTTAACAGGTATGATAATTAAATATTGATCTTTTAATTGCAGTGTTTTGTATATTGTGTTGATAGTGCATTCGAAATATGAATATCATAAAAGTAATGTATGTACGAATAATGAGGCGTAGTGTATATAGATTAAATGGGAGTGTTCGTCAATAAGTGATGTCGTTTAGATGATATAACAGCTCAGGATGGATATAGACTAGGAATTTTATTATTCTCCTGTTATTCATTTGTATATGATGAGGATATGAAAAGAATGATAGGTTGGGCGTTGACAGGAAATGGTAGTTCATGAAATGATTGAGAATTGATGTGAGGTGACGCTCTATTCTGAGTTTTATTTTGTGTGACGAATCTGAAAATCTACAATCTTTTCATAGAAAATTTCGCTTTGCATGTGTCAAAGGAGGTTTCAGACCAAAGGTATGCAGGTATAGAGCTAGTTATGCGGTTTTGTTAGCGTGACGTGAAACACAGTCCTCAAGTCGTATAAGTTAGTTACGATGTTAGAGCAGCTGAGAACAAGTGTCTGAAGTATATATATTATTAGGAGGTATGTGTATGGGATAGATAATGGTATATATGTACTATTATATGGAAAGTTGGAGTGTCAGAGAAAGCGTGGCTGGTGCAATTAAATCGTTGTGTGAATGTAAAGGGACAAAGTCTCTTAGTGCCGCTAGTGTCTTACATGCTAGTTTGTATACCTGTGTATTATTGTTTGAGTTAGACTTGAGGAATAGGGAGCACTTGAAAGTAAAGATATAAGTCAAACGAGTTTGAAAGAGGTGGCGATAAGGGCTAGGTGTTTAGAGAAGAATGACTAAAAATACAAAATTGAGCATATTAGAGATTTGATGTGTTGTGAAGAAAGGGTATAACGAAAATAAACTGAAAGTATGTTGAACGGATGGTTTGGTTCATGATGAAATGAGCATGAATGATAGTCGAGGTTTTTAGCGGAATGTAATAGTGCGAGTTTGAAAAACCCACGGAGTCTTGTTGATATGTATTTGGCTAAAAAAAAGTGGATTGAGTCAGTACAACGAATGTCTGAAGAGAGATATGTGAGTAAAACTTAGGATATTAAAGTGATTTGCATTTTTTTAGAGAATGTTTTCTTTTTGTTGAATGGGGTATGCTTCAAACACCTGGAGTTGTTCCATTCATATTTTTCTCTGTATATGGCTTAGGAGGTCCGTCGCACAGTCCCGTGAAAGGTATAGGGTGGATTTTTTCTTATACTGCGGACGATCTTACGTATGAGTTAGATGGATGGAGGTTGAGTAGGGGTGCTAAGAAAGAAATGAGGGAGTGGAGGATGATTAGAAAGTATTACGATTTTATTGTGACACCAAGAGCCACTGCCCAAAGACCATCATTCATCTAGTAGCACACAATTTAAGTTGGTTTATTCAAAAAAAAAAAAAAAAAAAAAAAAATTAAATTTTTGTTCTAATTTTTTGAATATCTAAATGTAGCTGCCACGGGGAATTTCATGAAAAAATAAAGGAGTATCCATTCATTAGTGAGTTATGAAATGATCTTTATTATTAAATAAAATATATAATTATATATATATAATTATATATTAATATATATATAATATATATATTTATAATTATTATAATTTTTATTATAATATTATTAAATTGATAAATATAATAGATCTTATTATATAATGATATATAATATTATATTTATAATAATATAGAGATATATATATATAAATTATATATATTAATTAATATCACTGTTTAATATTAGCTAGTCTCGCTGTATATTTATTAATGTATGTTGGTATGAATAACCCTGTGTGGCTTGAAGTTAATTTGCACTAGCTACATTACAAAACTACTTTATAAATTAAGAACATTTAATTATTTTGATACAAATTTTTCGACAACTTCACTATTATTTATATCACGTATATTTTATTAAAACCAAGAGACATTTATTTTTTATTTAGTTTAGAGTATATATTCTTTAATTTGGTGTTGGTTTTTTAGGAGAGTTAAGCAATCGAAGCATCAATTTGCATGAAATTATTTTTTGTTTTTATTGTTGTCATATTTGTAATTTTTCCAGAGCAGCGGTTGATATGCTGGAGAAAATACTTGAAATATGCAGTAAGGCACTTCTGTAATTATTTTTTTTGTTGTGGGTTGTCATAGTTGTTTAGTAATTAATACACCATGTTATTAATTGTATATTTGATGTTTTGATGTCGAATCTGATGGATGAGTGGAGGGCTGAATTTTCTTATTTGGTGTGTTTCTCGGTCGTGTTTTTATGTTGTTTTGAACCGCTCATATTATCTGTATTTTTTCAAATTTATTTATTGTTACAATTGTAAGTATATTTAAAAAATTTATTTTTGAGTCATAGCAAATTTTATTATGACTTGGGGGGTTTTAGTACCTTTTTCAGGATAATATTATTAGCCGGTATAAGGGTTATGTTATTTGGTATTGAAACTTTTGTTTATGATGCTTAGTGTTTAAAGGTTAGTTTATTAGTATTATATAATGTTTTTATGTTATAATGATTGTTGCTAATCAATAGGTTGTGTAGTTTTTATCTAACTTCTTTTTTTGCAGCTTTCTCAATGACTAATCTCATTCACTATACTGCTTTCTGTTACTGGGTAACAGTCTGTACAACTCCACCTTACATACATTATTCGGTGAAAAAGTAGATGAAGAATATATATTTAATATATTATATATTTATAATTATTAAATATTTCTATATTATATTAAATTATATTATATATTCTTTATATAGTGATTAATTTAACATTACATACTCTCCTAGAAAATACTAAAAATAATTATAAGTATATATATATATTATTAACTATATATATAAATAATATTTATTATATAATAATCTATATATATTTATATATATTATATTAATATATAATTATATTATATTAATATATTAATATATAGCTATATACTATAGAGGATAATATATTTAGATAATGCAGATCATGTGTAAGAGATGTAAAATATGATCTAGATGCCCATACACTACCTCTAAATATTAAGAGACTGTTATATATGAAGGTACTATAAAATGCGAAACTTGTAATGGATATATTGTATAAGAATTTAATAGTCGTAGCGTATTACCTCTTACAGTAATTACGTTTTATTTCTTTTCAAGGGGCTTATCTTTAATTCCGCTAAAAAGAGTGAGCTTTAGTAGTCGGAAGTACAGATAAGTTATTTAAAAGGAGAAATAGATAATATAGAGAAAAAGAAACAGATAGTGTCTTCCTAGGTGTTTGGTTTTAATTGTAGATGTAGTAACTGTGTTTTCTTTAAAAAAAAAGAATCCACGGTTTTTTTTAATCCCAACCATTATAAAACATATAAGTGATTAAGATAATATTAATGAGGTGAAGTAAGATATTAATATAAATATGTAATTTAAGAGTTTTAAGATTTGCACAGGTACAGTATATAGATAAGCACCTATAGAAGCAAAATGGTAGATTATATATATAATTAGGGTAATAGTGTTAGTTAGTGATATATATGGCGTTATTTAGTGGTATATAAAGTTCTTATATATATATTTTTTCGTTGGAAAGTTCGCAAATGACGTTAGTGAAAACGAGTAGTATAGAAATAACGGAGTCGAATACGTGATCGGTTTATATAATTAAATTATAGGTAGGTGAGGGCAGGGGTGTTCTTAATTATTATAATATTATTCTATTTCATAACTGTATTTCAGATTACTTATCATATATGTATAAGAATAGTGAAGTAAAGAAGATTTATGAAAAGGAGATCGTAAAGTGAGATATTGGATGATAGTTATGAGAGACAGAGTAGCGACTATAGCTTTAAAAGTTTAGTTTGATAAATATGTGACAGGAAGATAGGAATAGGCTGCTACATGAAAACATAAATATATCTCTGACGGATGTAATATTAAGTGACTCAATAACTAGTCTAGTCGCAAATCTCATAAGAAGTAAGTGGTTGTAGGTTACGTGTATTTGGTAGTAGTAAAGCTCTTCAGAAGAATGGATGACGTATACAACTAAGAGTTAGGAATAGGATATTAAGAGGATAGCGTTAGTGATTTATAGATACTGCCTTAAGATCAGATAATAAGAGTATATATGAGTAGTGTCATTCGACGTAGATCTCATCTCTGTAGGATGGTAAGAATTGTTACATATAGATTGGAGAGCAGCAATAAGTATAAATATTAGAGAAACAAAGTTGCTAGAGATTTATAGTGTTCCACTATCTTTCTTAAAGCAGATTCAATACTGGTAGTATTTTGGATAAATCAGTGTAATAGGACTGGATAGTATCGCTTCACAGTTGTAAGTAAATCGGAGGTAAAGATGATGAAAGATTACAGGATCAAGATGCTATGATGGATTTACGACCAGTCGTGGAGATACCTTTAGAATCTGGTTTAAGGGATGGGTGTTATTTCCAAGGGAATGGTATTAACTTAAAATATACTGAAGGTGCTGCGCTTGTAGTGGATTATATAAATATAGAGTAGATTCCTCCGTGTTTGTATGTGTGGAGTATGTTTGGAATCTTGAGGCACTGTCGCCGACGTGATCTGCTCCTTGCTGACTTTTCTCGCATACAATATAAGAAATTTAAAATAAAAAACCAAAATTTCAAAAATAAATAAAATTGAAGCTTTTTACCTGTTTCGATCATCTCTATAATAATAATATATAATATACGTAGTAATTAAAATAACAATAATAATCGAATCTGAAAAGAATCAAATACCAATCTCTCAATAATATAATCAAGCATAAAATACGAGATCGTTTATCTAGCTCAACGTAAGGTAGGGTATAGCTCAATGTAATAACTAACACTAACATACTATATAGTAATCATAAATGTGTCTGAGCGAATCTACAGAGATATAGGCTTAATCGTGATCGCGACTATAATTGGCCCTTTCGCCACATCTGGGTCGAGTATACCCTCGATATTAGTTGGACGTGATACAGATGCCCGTGACGCCCGATAGAAAGGGGGGCTGCGGGTTCCTAAAGTCAATGACAAATGTCCGACTACACGTAAAGAGTTGAAATTTGGAAAATATGGAATATGATAGAGGAGAGATTGTAAAGTGAGGGTTAGGATCAGAGGTAATTCGTGATCTGGTATCCGACTTCGCTCGTGCTATAGATTCCTCTCCGCGTAGGCGGATGCAGCAGTGTATAGAATAAGGTAAAATAATTTATAAACAAAAATAAACTAGCGGCAATTATTTAGATAACTCGGTACTCTCACAAATAAAATAAATAAGATAATCATTCATCAGAAACCCAATAGATCTCGTGAAAAACCTATAATAATAAAGTGGTTATAATGTGATACGCAAGGGTGAGTCTAAGGGAAACCTCAGGTGGGAAGGTCCTGGTAGAAATGGAAACGGAATGAAAGAGAGTGGAGACAAAGTCGGATATTTCGGAGTCAGAGAAGGAAAAATATCGGGCAATTAGTCTAGAGTCAGAAGAGATACGGAGTCGTACAGCACCCAGGTAGAGCAGGTAAGGCAGGAGGCTGGGAATAATAACACATCTCGAATATAAAACAAATACAAATAATAACAGGATTGTCTTGAAATATATAATGTTAATACGGGATATAGTAGTTACGATCTATGTGGGGATCTCCACGGAAAGTCCTTACAGAACAAAATAGTAATTAAAATTAAACTGACAAACTAATTTTTAATGTCTTAGAAGAAGAAATTAAAGAACTAGAGGAGAACAAGACAGAGCTTATGAACAATAACCCCTCCTCTAAGTAGACGCTCAGAATTGCAAGAGATACGGAGTGGGCGAATTTACAGATCTTTAGCTCGTAACCATACAAAGCAGTGTACCAATCCATAGCGCAATGCCCAAAACACCGTCAATATCCCACATAGAACTCATCTAGTTCGAATTTCTATACGGATCAAGTATTCATTCATTATATGAATAAGTAATGAAAGCATCAAATTACAGAGGAATTTTAAAGTATTTTTTCTTTCGGTGGGTGATTACGTGACAAAATATTTAGTTTTACATGCAAATCGTGCTCCTGCTATAAACTCCGCCGAATCTATTGGAGCCAGTGTAAAAAATTTGGCGTGTATGTACTTACGACCTTAAAGGCGAGTCGATATCTCCTCAGTTATCATACACCACACACAACCATTACACCTCCCCACCACACCATGATCTATTGAAACTCCGTGATTATGACTCTATCTACGAATCAAGAAATCCATTATTGTGTTAGTATTAACAGGTTAACACTCGAGCTGGTCTATATAAATAATTTCTATTTATATAAATCGCTTTAGAAATGGTCACCCTTGCATGTCTTATGCCCACAACCATAAAAGACCACCTGTTTTACTGCTCTTTATGTTATATATAACTCGTTAAAAACCATATTTACAAGTTTTCTGACATACCCTAAATGCAGTATAAAATACCAGCAGTACAATCATAAAACACCACAAACCTCATACTCCTACACACACCCCCACCGCAAATAGCCTACTCAATTAATAATTCTACCTATTGGATCAAAAATAAAATATATATATTATATGTGGATTATTTCTAGTTTCAAAATATTTATTATAATTTAAAATACATAAATTAAATTATAAGCTTTAAATTATCATATTTTTGATGTATGTATATTTGACATTAAAGTAAATGCAGTTATTATGGATTAAATTTCACCAAAAATGATATATATAAATGATTAATATTTAGCATTATGATAGATGACAACAATAGATTTATAGATGATATAAAAAAGCTTACGAGATGAGACAAAAAGCCTTAAGAGGTGAGGATGAGCAGTTTACTGATGGTACAACCCTCAAGAAGACATAAACTAAGATAGCGTTAGATATATATGTCAGCCCACCTGATTTCGCAGGCTCGCTCATAAACCGCCCTCCGTACTCACGCACTATCTGCACTAGATCAAATTTGATCCTACGGTTACTGGATGTACTACTTTACCGGTATGTACTGAAGGGATATTGAAAGTACAATAACAATAAAAAATAAATCAAACCGGATATACTTATATACAAAATAAACCACGACCGGAAAAGCAAAAAACTAATATTGCAAAATGCTCAAAAGCAAAAGTAGTACAAAATTCGTTTAAATTTCACAATTAAAGTAAAAACAGTTAAAATACCATATGATAACCTGAACTACAGTCACTCTAATATATGGACAAACGACCAAATATATGACGATCCCTCTTTAAGCAAAGAATAATAAACTGCTTAAAATTAGAACAAAGTTTCACATACTTAATACAACAGTATAAGTTTAACTAAACATAGCATACAATCAAAAACGGATGACTTAATTCAGTGGGCAAACGTTAGTTGCAAATTTCAACCCTGAAAGTGACTTTGTTACTGAGATAAATACAGATTAAAAATTTTAAAGATCTAGACATTATTTGACATAAATGTGCGAAATTAACAAGGTCAATTATGGATATGAGTTTATTATGAAATTCAAATACAATGTTTTATGATTTTAAAGGAATATAAAACACATGATCAATTGAGTTCTGTAAGAGTTATTTATTATAATACAAAGAAAGGCCGTAAGTAAGTGGTAAAAAACATACATATTACAAAAATTGATTTCAGACCGTTGTATTTGCAGTTTATATGCAATAATTATATATTATAATAGTATATATATTATATATATATATATATATATTATATACTATTATATATATAATATAATATATAATATACCCTAACCTCTAATCATATTATATCATTATAACCGTTACCATCCATATTAATCCAAATTTAGTGAGAGAATTACCATATAGATGAACAATAACTACTAATATATATAATATATATATATATATATATTATATATATATATTATATTATAATATATATATATATATAATATATATATATAATAACCCTGTACCTATTATCACACACAACAAGTTATATAAATATACTTAAAATACCACTTTGGTTTTAAATGATCTTTAACCTTTATTTTTTTCTTACATACACGCCTCACTATCGTCATACTACTTTTTGATTCCATTCAGAAACCTATCAACAACACTACCTACCATGAACACCTACCATAGAGCTTCCCTAATTAATCCTATCATACGCCTGTTGATAAATCCATAAAACCTAAAACAATTTATTCCTTCTTCTCCCTCATTTATTCTCCATCATTTTGTTTCAAATGATAATAAGATTTGATCCACTACATCCTCTACAACATACATCTACACACACACTCACACACATATATATATATATATGTATATATATTTAATTTATACTGATAAATCATGTTATAGGGGTCTGATATGCATTATTATATATATATATAATATTATATATATTACATATATATATATATTATATATATATATATATATTATATTATATATATTAATAATATATAATATATATATATATATATTATTATATATTATATTATTATAATATATATATATATATATATATATATTTGTATTATATTCATATATATTTATATATATATATATATTAATATATATATTTATATATATATACATATATATATATTATATAATAATATATATATTTATATAAATCGTTTATATTTATAAAGAAAAAAATTAATTAAATTTTAATGGTTTAAAATATATAATATATTACAATATTTTAAAACAAATATATAATTTATGGTTATAATATATATATATTAATATATATATTAATTTATATAAATATGTATATAATATATATATATATTAATTATTATAATATATATATAAATTATTAATATATATATATATTATATATATATATTAATATTAATATTATAATATATAATATATCTATTTGTTGTCTGGATTTAAATGAAACAATCGAACGCTTTGAGCATTTAATAAACATGCTAAGGTATAAATATATGTGATATGTTAGAAAAAATTTCTCTCGTAATAACTCTGAAGAGTATATTAATTATTATAATTATTACATTATAATATTATTATTATTATTATTATATTAATATTAGTATATAATTTTATTTCTCATTTGCATTGTATTTAACTTGAGAAATCGGTATTTTACTTTTAATTTTTCCCATTATTTTTCATTTCATGAATTATCGATATGTACCATTTCGATTACCAAAATTGACGCTTTAGTATTACCGTATTACTCTTTCGATTATATAATCGATATTATTTTAACATTTTGGTAATCAATATCAATATGCTGCATATATCGAAATATTAGAATATATTTTATTTTTTTTTTTTTTTTTATTTTTATCTTTGTTGTATTCAGTATGCGATATTATCGCAGTGACATTTATGGAATAACTTTAGGAAAGTTTAACTTCTCGGGACTAAGAGGGTTATATATTCATTAGTTAAATTTAAATGTATGTATTTGAACGGATAATGAATTGTTATTTATGATTCGTGTTACGAGGCCACATACCAGAAAATTCCAAAAGTGTTGCCTTTAAGACGGCTGCACACACACACACGCTCTGTTCGTCAAATTTTTCTACGTTTTTTTCTTAAAAAGTTCTTTAATTTTTTTTTTTTTTTTTTTTTTTTTTTTTTTTTTTTTTTAAAGATGAAATTTGTTATTATTTTATATTAAACACTCCACTACAGTATATGTATAGGAAAAAATTATCTTTGGAGTCACATGGTACTAAACCAAGCCCAAATGAGAAATGTCGTCTAAAGGGGATACGAGTGGATGGCTTTAAGTGGATAAGAGTACGCTATTCCGAGTTACTGTATAACTATCAGCTCACAACGCGGAGGTTTCCAAAAGTAGTTCGAAAACCCTGCTGTATAGAAACGAGTACAAATCTTCTGATTAACTACATTCATTATAAATATTGGAAGTTCATTTATACCTATACCTTATACTAGCATATTAGGGTGATTTTGGTTACTATAATATGAGGAAATATTGTTGAATTAACAATGTATTTTATTCCACTATAAACACAAGTATGTGATCTAGATTGTATATATAAGAATTATCTAGGCTTATGATAGCTTAGAAGTCCTGGTCTATTCGGCTCAACATATTTGGTGACACATTTGATTAAAAATTGTAATAATTAGATTATATGTTAATTTATATATATAATATATATATATATATATATATATATATATATTAAATATTATATAATATATATATTATATATTAATATATTCTAATATATATATTTAATATATATTATATATATATATATATAATAATTAATATATTATATTATAAGTATATATACTATTAATATATATATATATAATAATATATATATTATATATATATATATATTATTATTATATATATTATAATAATATTAATTATATATATATATTATATAATTATAATTATATATAATAGTTAATTATATTCTGTTGATAATGTATATGCATGGAGAGCTATAGTTTTATTGTGAAATTAGTGTGGGTGTTGAGATTAGTGTAATTCTACTAATATAGCCTTAAAATATCACTGTAAAGCTAGATATACAGAAAATTATTCATCCTGACTTGCTATAGATCAATTATATTTTTTTATCCGTTCAATAAGCCTAGACAGATATTATCGAAACTTCTTTGCATATTGGAGAGAGAAAAATTATATTCGAAGAGAGAATGAAACTCGCATTTAGTTACCACTGAGTCTACCATGAAACTTAAAAAAAAAATGATTTTATTTCAAGTTAAGAATACCAGCTAAACTTCAATACTTGAAATCATAAGTTGAAAAAAGTTCAGTCAATGTTGAAAATCAGGGTATTATATATATTATATAAATATCATACATATTAAATAAGGAACATATTTTCGAGAGATATATAATGAAGTAATGTGTGGCTTAGGTAACACTTTATAATCATATATATGAGTACTGTATATATATTAATAGTATAATATATATATTAATATGCATTATTACACAGCCTATATAAGCATGGAAATAGCAAATTTTTACCTTAATAATGTCCATATAAATATTTTTATTATATATATAATATATATATATATATAATATAATATAGTTATATTAATTACTTGAATACTATATAGAAAATTATTTCGAGTATATAAATGTCATAGCAAATTACATTATAATTATCGGCTACGGGACATAACTACTGGATATATTTATATACGAGATGAGAGAGTGATGCCGACCTCAAATAATTATTTAGAGTATTGTTTAATAAGGTGCATTTATAAATCCAAATATTCTTAAAGGTGATGTTTATTGGGAGTGATAGATAAGTATACACTTTTATTATAGCGTTCACTCGGTAGAGTAATCAAATTAATCGAACTCCCTTACATTTTTAATATTTTTATTTTTCATAAAATGTAGAGTAATGCGTGATATTATTTTCATTAATTTGGTGAAAACGATAATTATGATCGAGCCCATTATAGATGCTCTATACTTCAGTTCAAAAAAAAATGGACGAAATTTATCAAAACCACCATAATATTATATTTAGTAAGTAGATATTAGCTGTATCGGCACTTTATTGAGAGAGTACGGAGATTGAGCGAGGTGAATTGAGTCACGTGAATGTTACAATTATAGGTATGCGGAGTATATAATTAGTTTTCCTGCTATAAATAATATGGCGGATTACGGCAAGTGATGATTAAATTTATAATATATATCTGACTATATATTAATATATAATACTAACTACACTATCTTTTTTTTTTAGCAAATACTACAAATACACGACACCAATGAAGTTTAAAGCTTTTTACGAAGCCGAGAATCGAATTTATATAATAACTTTTCAGCTCGAAGTTCTCTTTAATTAATTAAGTTTATTAATTATATAAATATAAATATTAATTAAGGTTTTATCATATATATGTATATAAATTATAATTAATATATATTATTATAAATATATATTATTAATATTTATATAATATATATATATAATATATATATTAATATATATATATATATTATATTATATATATTAATATATTAATATTTATAATAATTATAATATATATATATATATATATATATATTATATATATAATATATTATATTATATTATAAAATGTAATATATTATTTTTATTTTAGTTGCAGGACTTTTTTTTTAGAAGTTATTTTGAAGTATTTGTAAATTTGTTGTGAATATGGTAGTGATAAATTATTATTGATGAAAATGCAAAAAAAAAAGGAAACGAATTTTAATGTTATATCCGTAATTTTACTTTGTTGTAGAGGGTTTTTATTTTACCTTATTATTATTGGTTGGTTAATTTGAGTTGTGGGACCAATTATTAATTTTTAATAATTTATTTATTATTTATAATTTTCATTTTTGTGATGTTGCTGTGCAAATTATTATTATTATTATTTATTATTATTATATTATTAATTTTTAATTTATTATTATTATTATTTAATTATATCATTATTATTATTATTATTATTATTATTATTTGATAATAATATGGGTGATGCATAGCAATAGTTTTAAGTGGATTTAATTCCCTATAACAAAAAAGCTGGAATGATTAGTTAAAAAATATAATATAAATATTTTGTAATATATATAGATATTATTTTACTTTTTATTATTTTATTATATATTATTGATAGTGCTGCTTACTTTTGTTTCAATGGTAAGTGGTACGTACCGTGATTTTATTTTTAGTTGTATATTGATTAATATAATAAATTAGTAGTGATATCATTGTATATATGTATGTAAAATGTATTCATTAGTAAGTTGTTTTCACATGGTATTTTTAATATATATCAATGATATATTATATATATTATATATATATATATATTAATATATTATATATATATATATATTATTATAATAATATATATATATATTAATTAATTATATATATATATTAATATTATTAATTATATATATATATATACTTAATTAAAAATTATTGATGGCTTTTATTAAATAATAATATTATAAAAATATTATCTTAATATATATATATATAATATATATATATATATATATATATATAATAATTATATATATATTATATAATAATATATATATATATATATATATAATATTTAATTAACTATATATATATATATATTAATATATATAATATAATATATTAAAATAATATATACTATATTATATATATATATATATATATATAATATATAATATTTTATATATATATATATTAATATTTACATATTAATAATATATATATATATTATTATATATAATATATATATATATAAATATTAATTATAATATATATATATAATGAATAAAAATAATAATATTTTTTTTTAACTAAACACAATCGAGGAAAACCAAAGAATATCTCTTGTAACTCATCATTGTAGTAATCATCATTTAATCAATGGACCAATGTGAGAAATTATTTATTTTTTTTAGTGAATACTAATATTATTTTTATTATTTATTTGAGAAACTTATATAATGTTTGTATAAAAAAAAACTCGTTATTAAAATCCTTTTTTTGAGAGATTTGGCTCCATATATTAATTAATTATTAGATCTCACAGTTTTACAGGTTTGGATAGTTAATTACGTTTATGAAATTCATCACCTTCTAGCACATATTCTATGGTTATTAAGAAATTATTATCACACTTCTAATTTATTTATATACTTAGGGTTTTAGATTATTTAATTATTTATTTTATTATTATAATTGTAAATATAATAATAAAGAAAAATAAAAGATAGTATCTATTCCTACCTTGGGTCCATCTGTCCTTGTTGTATGGGAGTTAATATTTATACCCTTTTATACTATAATAATTAATTTTATTATATTTATTCTATGTTATATAATTTAATATGAAAATACTTTACTTAACAGTGATAATAGTAAGCATAAACTTTGATATCACGATCGTATTTCTTATATATTCCTTATCGTTTTGTAAGATGTCATAAGAGTATTAGTTAAGTTGTTTGAAAAAAGAAAGCTAGGTTACTATGACCCATTGCTAGAAATCCGTTGTGGTGTGATTTAGAGATTGGAGACAGTTTGAGAAAGATAGATATAGTTAATAAAGATGAAGGATTGTAAATGCCTATTCCCTCTATTTCGATTAGGTAAGTATTTAACTTTCAGTTCTATGTGATGTATAAGTATTTATGGTTAGTAATGACGCCTTTGGTGAGGAATAAGTATTGTCCATATCTTTTATTCTACTAAGTTATTTAAAACGGAATTATTTATGGTAGGAGGCTTATAATAAATGAGTTTATTTATAATTTATTAATTATAAGATTATGTAGTTTTTTCTTAATTGTATATAAATGAGTTTCTAGCAGTACCAAAAATTGAGCTACTTGTGATTAATTTAAAAATAGAGTAAAGCCTTTTTAAATATATTTTTTTGACCCAATTTTTTTTTTTTTTGGACTTGTAGCAGTTTTTTTAAGAACTAAGAAAACTCTTTTAATGCTAAGTTAATAAACAATCTAATATATTAGATTATGGTTAATACACAATCTAATTAAATTATGGTTAATGTCGTATTTTTACACGAGGACAAGTGTATGGTTAATGTCGTATTTCGGCAGTTGTATCGTAGTAACTGATGAACTTCGTTTTTTCTTTATTTTGAGCTGCTTTTGTCGATAACAGAAAACTAAGTATAAGGAGGTATACGTGATGTACATTTTTTATTGCGTTTTCTAAAACCCAAGATTTAATGCCCATTTTGTCATTTAAACTATAGGGAGTTGTGTGGTGTGAAGAAAAGTGAGAATGAGTTTGTCTGGGTTGGTCATATGGAAAGGATGGATGATGGTCGGTTAGTTAAGCTTCATGCTCTTCTACTTAACTATTGTTTCCGTGCATGTTACGCACCCTATACCCCACATCCGTGGGGACTTGTAGGAGGAGAAAAAGAAAAATACTTATAATCTCATCACATTTCGTCTGCTGAAAATCTTAATTTTAAATTTTGATACATAAAAATATATTTTTTTTTTTTATTTTTTTTTTTTATAGTACTCATACTATTTTTGTTCTGTTCTTTTTTTTTTTTTTTTTTTTTTTTATTATTTCACCAGCACTCACAGATATATATATATATAATAGACAAAATATTGAACACAGAAATAAACATTAATGACAAGAAAATAAACAAGTTAACGTCACAACTTGTCGTCACAAGTTTTGAAGAAAAAATAATAATTTTATTTTATTTTTTTTTTTTTTTTTACATGCTCTATATATTTATTTACCAGTGGCATTTTTGAAGGTTTAGTAAAAAAAACTAAACTAAAAATGCTAATTAATATTGCTAGTAAGATGAACTCTTTTCAGATACTAAGCTTTCTCGGTTCAAAATTAGATTTTTTTTCTATTATTTTAACTGCTTAAAGTGTGGAGTCTAGAAATTTTAATGCTTTCCAGATCACTTTTTTTATAAATGAAATTTGAAAGTTAGACTGAAAGGGAATAAATCTTTTTTAGATTTGCAAAGAATTGAGAATGAAGATAAAGAAAATATTATAAGAGAATAAAGAATGCATTAATGAATAAATAAAATGGCCTCCCCAAGCAAGGACTCTACGCTCTGTCAAATGAACCTTCTGGAAGGTAGAGAGTTTTCGCGGGCGTACTACCGATTGGTCAGGCCTGACATTCATTCCATCAGTAATAAAGTACTTCATTAATATAAGTCATGGTGAACCAAAGTCCAGAACAAGTTGAAAATGGCTCATTTCCTGCTTCGACTGGTTTCGAACCCAATCGTCTTGCTTCCTAGGAGAGTGCTGGGTCATGAATTTATCAGAACTTAATCGTATGTTCCAATTTTGCTTTATTATATTTTTTTTTTTCATTTTTATATGATAATGTAGGCAATTAACGTTTGCCGGAAATTGTATAAATGATAATGAAAAATTTAATACTGTGAAGAAACACTGGATAAAAGATGTAACATAAATTAAACATATCTCCAGTTGTAATTCCTTAGAAATATGGACTAGTTCTAAATAATCAACGTATTTATATTATTGCAATTTTATATATGGTAGAAACATGGATTATTTTTTAATACGGTAAAATCTTCCCACATGACACATTAATGGGTTGACGAGTGATAATTCGAATAATGTTCATTTTTGTGAATAACCTTCACAAAAAAAAAGTTTAATTTAGAAATATTAAACAACAACCATTTTCCGGCTCAGTATTCCGAATTTTAGGAAGCAGGCGCTAAAATATCAAAGCAATAAAAATGAAATACTTAAAAAAAAAAAAAACTCGAGAAAGTAAGTAGAAACTTATATACTTTAAGGAGTGTACAGAAATCGTTACCGGCTCATTTGACTTTAACGGCGCATCACTACGGGTCAATAACTCTAATGGTCGAAGCCGCGTAGCGATAACCATGAACAGCTCTTCGTGAGATTGGTTCAGAATGTTATGCAAGAGCTTCAGTTCATGGGAGGAAAGCGAATATGAGCAGCTAAAGAATAAAAACGAGATCTGACAAATCAATCTTTTAATTACACAAGTAGTACCGTCTGAAAGTTGGAAAATGGTATAACGGATGGGATTCTAGGCGAACGCATTAACGAGATTTGTAGTCGAATTGCACGGGGAGGGAATCATGGAACATAACGGTGAGCGTAGCTGTGAAATTATGGATTGTCATGTCGAGTCGTTCCAACAGCAATAGCAAATTTCTAGTAAAACCTGAAACCTCGCGGAGAAGAGTGTATGGGTTTGTTTGTCACCCTTTATCAGCGCCTCTGCGAGGAACCGCCCGATGCCAAGATTGCGGTCAGGAGTAATCCATTTCTTGCGAGCAATAAAGTTGTGAATGCTGTTGCACAAAGGACACCAGGAGTTTTTAGAGTACGTTGATTTTAGTCCCTGCAGAGCGCGAGGCGAGTCTCAATAAACGGGACTAGGTAGGTCTATGTTAAGATGAAAATCCGAGGGAGGACGATCGGTATTTGCAATTAGTTCAGCTGTAAAAATAGGCGTTGAGAAAAAGGTTAGGAGAAACCAGTGGTCTGTGAAGACGGCACAAGCACCAACACCTTATTTTCTATAGATCAGTCTGTGGAACTGAAAGACCCGCTGTTGGTTTCTGAAGATGATAGAAAAAAACCTTCAGTAAAGCAGACAGGCTGCTGATTATTTACCGAAACGAGGTCAAGACAAACTAAGGATTTGAATATTCGGGTGTATAGTATGAACGTAATAAGGCAAGATCTTCCATCTATGCTGAGGAATGTTGAGTGTTGAGGCAAAGTAGAATGCGGAAATGTATTTGCGAATGGCCAAACACGGAGGATTCAGTTGTAACTTCTCGCAGAATTGAGTTCTCTTCAGGAGTTTCAAAACGAAAAGGTAATCGAGCACATGATTATTATCTCCATATAGAGAGCATTACATTAGATTTTATTTTGAAGGTTTTCACGCTAGTAGGAGCAAAGGCTCCCGTTTAGCTATATTATAAAAATTGGTATTGTGGGAAGAAGACTAAAGGGGATTGTGGAAGACGTGCTAAACAGTGCTGCTTTATTTCTCAAAATTACTTTAAAATTTACAACTCATTAAAAGTCGGATACAATTAATCTAAGCTTATATTGAGGTAAAGACCTAAAGTATAAACGACTGTCAAAAATATATGCGCATGAGTAAAATTAAAATTTCAAATAAAAATTACAGTGGTAAGATACCCAAAGTCAAATAACTTAAAAATTCCTATAAAATTTCTTATACTTTTTCTTCCATTCGATATCTTGCCACGATCTTTCTGCAAATTTGAAGTAGGTCACTTTTAGGTTGAACTTTGCATTAGTTCTAAATTTTAGAGAAGGATCAATTTTCGAAAAGAACTGTTCAAGATTCAAGTTATTACTACTAATAAAAACCTACATGGTGATTACGTTCTTACTTATCAGCTACAATCATTATTTCTATACTCTGACTTCTTTGGCTTAAATACAATTGAAACCCACTTTGGAAAACCTATGAAATTACTGGGATGCAAATTTGACGACTGCTTCATTCTTAGCGAAAAAGTCTTCAGGTAGTACAGAATAAACCCCACATTTTCTGGCATCAAAGCAAATCTCTTAATCTCATTCAATTGTAAGAGGCAAATTGCTCTCTCTATCTCTCGTTCAAGTGAAAAAGTTTTTAAAACTACAACAGTGTCTTTCGTGCTTCCTAAAAAAAATATCACATAGAAAAAGTTTAAATTTTGAAGTATGAAGCAAAATGTTCTTCGTTAAAAAGGCTTCGGAACATCAATAGGCACTGCAACATCTAGATGTAAATAATACCAGCCTCATGACATTGTTCTTTCAAAAAAAAATATTTAAATTCCTATATTGTTTATTTCACAAGCTATAATATATTCAATTCACATTACTAGAATGAATATAGTAAACAATTTTGGTGTCGATTTCTTATAAGTATTTAGCTAAAAGCAATTTTCTCAATATAGGAATTTCCCGTTAGTAAAATCTTTTAAGATTTTATTTTTCTGTTTCCAATGTCTTTAAAAGCTCTACAAACTTTATCATAAATCAAAATGAAACAGGGCTGCTAGTCCAGGGTTGTGGAGTCGCGGAGTCGGTAGTTTTGAAGAGTGGAGTCGGAGTCGGCAATTTTGAAAAGGATGGAGTCGGAGTCGGTAATTTTAAATAGGGTGGAGTCGGTAATTTTCAAAAGAGTGGAGTTGGAGTCGGAGTCGGTAATTTTGAAGAGGTCGGAGTCGGTAATGCGGAATTTTTTTGAACCAACTCCACAACCCTGGCTGATACACAAAACAGTTAAAAAAGTCTTCAATATTGTTAGACATAAATAAAATCGTGACTTAAAATTAAAGGATAAAAAATAGGGCAATAAGACCTTTAAAAAACAAAAATATATATCATAGGGTTACAGGACAATAATAAGACAATGTGAAATAAAATTTACATTTAATTTTAGCATTAGCCCGTCATGCATTCAAGGAAAGATTGCCGAAACCGCTTCTTTACCGCCGCAACACAGTTCTCAACCTTTCCTCTCACGCGTGACATAAAACATTTACATTTCAAGGAACGAACACTAACTCCTTTTCTTATACTTTTCAATTCGATAATAATATTTATAATAAATTTAATAATAATAATTAATAATAATAATTAATAATAATAATAATTAATAATAATAATAAGCTATAAAGCAAATTCACTGTACAAAATGAGCAGATTTATACAATAGAGGATGGGTTTTTCTTTCTTAAAATTACATACAATGATTCAAAGATGCATTATTTTTTTTAACCTTTTTTTTTCTCTTTTAAAACTATCAACTACAAACTTATATTAATAATAATAATAATTATCTGTGAAAAAAGTTGTATTATCTCATCATTTATTTTTTTTAAATATATATATATATATATAAAGATATACATTGAGGGATTTTTCATGATTATAGCATTATCTTTCTCCATTATATTTGCTTTTGTCTAGTCTTTGTTCGTCTTTAAAAGTGATACCATATCTTGGTCACCAATTTAATAAACACTCGACTACTCCGACTACCTTTGATCCAATTAAATAAATGGGACACACACACAAAATCTTTGCGACCACCCGAAACAATTTCGGGCTTGCCCAAGGTTTAATGCACCATAAAAAAAAAAAATCGGGGGGGAGGGGGGAGAAAGGGTTTAAGGGGTTAAAAACTCCTTAAAAATATTTATATTATTTTTTAATAACTTTTTATTTTATTTTATTTTTAACTCACATACACAATTACTTAATATACAATTTCAAAATTAAAATTTATGTGAAAATTTATTATAAACTTTCATTTATTAACTTTCCCAAGATACGATTTAACTTTTAAAAACTTTCAAAGTATTTTTTTTTTAAAAGTTACTTAAAAAAGAAAAAATAATTGTTAAAAATTTAAAAGTTACTCTTACAAACAGGGATATTAGAAATAGTGACAATGAGGGAAAAGAACATGAGAAAGGTAAAAATGAGCTTTATTAATATAAATATATATATATATATATATATATATATATATATATATATATATATATATATATATATATATATATATAATATATATATATATATATGATATATATAATATTTATATATAATATATATAATATATAGTATATTTATATATATATATAATATATATATATATATATATATATATATTAATGACCAGCTGCCCCTTGGTATCCCAGATGGGGGTCCAAGGGCAGCGATGATGCTACATATAATATATATATATATATATATATATATATAATATATTATATAAGATATATATATATAATTATATATTATGATATATATAATATAATATAATATACTATATAATATATAATATAATATATATATAAATATATATAATAATATATATATATATATATGCTAAAACCAAACAATCTAATATTAAAAACGTAATGTCTCAAAGAGCTTTAATTAATTAATAATAAAAAATAATAATTATAATAATAAACTAAATATTTATTTTTTTAAAATATTTTCATTTTTTATATTCACCATATTTTAAAAAGGTATGAACATTACCAGCTTCCATTATCATCATTATTATTATCATCATCGGCCTAGCAATAATAATAATTAATATAATAATAATAATAATAATAATAGTAATAATAATAATAATAATAATAATAATAATAATGTACAAAAAATTTGATCGCTAATAAATTTGTGTGTACGTGAATTTACACCACCAACATTAAAAAAAAAATCAAACACCACTAATGATAACTTCCCAAAATTACTAATTTTCAATTTGCTAATTATTGTAGAAGATAAGAAGAAGAAATCTAATAATAATAATAATAATAATAATAATTAATAATAATAATAATAATAATAATATCAGGCTGACTTGAGCAAAGTTTACTACAGAAATGAAATTAAGGAAAATTTTTCATAGTAAAACTTTGCCAAAATCAGAATAAACATTTTCTTAAAATAATATATATATATAATATATATATATATATATATATAATATATATCATATATATTATATATAAACACGTTTTTTTACAAAATAGTATTTTAAAAAAAAAAAAAATATATATAATATATAATAATATAATATATATATATATATATAATGACGCGTTTGTTACTATTTCATCTCAAATTATAATAATAATTATAATAATAATAATAATTATATAATAATAATAATTAATGCCCAAAACGGGCGTTATATCTCGATTCAAATTATACAGAAAAACAAAAACAAAAGAGTGGTCCCGAAAGGATAGTTCTCGTCAACAATCTACAAAGGAATAAAAGTTGAACAAGAGGAGGGGAAAATAGAGAGAGAGAGAGAGAGAAGAAAAAAAGTCAGACGAAGAATAAACATGGCGAAAAAATTACACTTAAAAGAAAAGAGAAAGAAAAAGCATGTGACTATATAAAAAAAAAACAAATTAAAAAGGTTGACAGGAATGATAATAATAATAATAATAATAATAATAATAATAATAATAATAATAATAATAATAATAATAATAATAATAATAATAATAATAATAATAATAATAATAAAATCCGCAAACCTCATTTTTAGGGTTAAAATGCTAATTATCAAGAAACAGAATTACATGACTAGATATTAAAAATTACACAAATAATAATAATAATAATAATAATAATAATAATAATAATAATAATAATAATAATATGGCAGTTTAAGTAGGATTTTAAGATTTTAAAAATGCCAACTCAGTGTGTAATATATATATATATATATATATATATATATATATATATATATATATAGATATATACAATATATATATATTAAAATACAAAATATATGTACATATATATATATATATATATATATATATATATATATATATATAATATATATAATTAATTTTGAAAACACAATTCGGTCCGACTCTTAATAATAATTTAATAATAATAATAAATAATAATAATAATAATAATAATAATAATTAATAATAATAATACATAATTTGAACTACATCACAAGACAATATTAAACTCTTGTAAATTCGAGGATTCCGAAAACTATTCAATAATAATAAAATAATAATAATATAATAATAAAATATAATATAAAAAATAGAATAATAATAAATAAATATATTAATAATAATAATAATAACCACGTCTACGGAACATAAATTCAGATTAACCCCTATACTATATATATATATATATATATAATATATATATATATATATATATAATATATATATATATATATATATATATATATATATATATATATATATATATATATATATATATATATATATATATATATGAATACATATGAGAAGATATATATATATATTATATTATAATAATAAATCTAAAATCTATATTACTTTTTAAATGTATTTTTAACCATTTATTGTTGTGTGGTATTCATATAAACTTTATAATATATATATATATATAATATATATATATTATAGTATATATTATATATATATATATATATATATATATATATATATAATATATATATATATATATAAATATGATGTATATTAATTTTTTGGACATACAAAATTGCCTTACAACCTTACGTAATAAAATAGTTTTTTTTATTCCAATTAGAAATATATATAATATATAATAATAAAATATAATAATAATAATAATAATAATAATAATAATAATAATAATAATAATAATAAACTTGTTTAAGAGTAACGATTAAGTAAGGTTGGAAAGAGAATTAAAAAAAAAAAAAAATTTATTTATATTTTTTTTTTGTGCTCAGCAAAATTTATGCGTCGTTCAAATTTTTTTGAAAAGAAAAATAAATACGTGTCTAATAATAATAATAATAATAATAATAATAATAATAATAATAATAATAATAATAATAATAATAATAATAATACTTGATTAGTAGAGTCCGCAACCTCGAAGGTTGTTTGCTATAATAACGTCGGTGACGGCATCAAACACGAACTGAATATTGTTTGTGTCTGTGGCACACGTCATATGGCAGTAGATTTCTTTATTCGAGGATTTGTTCTTGGCCTCAAACTGCGCCTGAATGTAAGCTGCGGCCTCGCCGTACTCTTGGGCACCTGTAAAAAAAACAAAACAAAAACCAATTGTAATATGTAGTTAAATACGACAATAAGAATGGGAGTGAGATGAAAGGAGGGGGGGGGGGAGTCCCTTACAATTTGCATCCTCTTCAAGATCTCAACGAAGAAAAAGAAAAACAATTGTAAACTCTTTTTTTTTATCTTCAAAAAATGGAGAAGTACTGGCAAATATTAATAACTTGTAAAGTTGTGCCGCCAAAGCAGTCAAAAAAAATTTTTTTTCTTTTTTTTTGGAGGGGCCCCCCAAGCCAAATCAAACCCAGATTAAAAATTTCATTTTTCCATAAATATTTTTTCATTCCATATCTGTAATTATTATTTGAAGTCAAATACAATGTTTCCTCATATTTCACAAACAATTAACGATTTCATATTTAAGTAGAGAAAGTTATAGTTGTTTTAAATAAAACCTCCTAATTCAAGAAATTTGTTTCTTACTAAAATGATTAAAAAAAGTGAAATTAAAAACCTAAAGTTTCAAAACTGTAAAACATTTTTCTTTTTTTTTAACTTATCATCTTTAACTTATATCATCTATCAGAAACAAAAAAAAAAAACTTTTTAAGTGCAAAAAGTTTGTCTTGTCATCTAACAGGAAAAACTTTTTAAATGCGGAAAGGCTAAACTTAAAGCTGGTGTTTTTATCCAACAAAATTTTTTTTTTCTTAAATGGAAAAAAAAAAAATTTACAATTCGTGTCGTCATTTACAGAAAAAAAAACACTTAAATAAAGCAGCAAGGCTTTACAGCTTGTCTTGTCATTTAAGGAAAAAAAATTTAAATGCCGAAAGGCTTTACAACTTTGTCTAAGTCATCTAACAGAAAAAACTTTTTAAATGCAGAAGGCTTTATAGCTTGTCTTACCTAAAAAGAAAATCTATTAAATGAAAAAAGGCTTTATAGTTCGCCTTATTTAACAGAAGAAAAAAAAACACTTAATATACCAAGGCTTTACAGCTTGTCTTGTTATTTAAGTAAAAAATATTTTTAAATGCAAAAAAGCTTTACAACTTGTCTAACTCATCTAAGAAAAAACAATTAATGCAGAAAGGGTTTACAGCTTGTCTTGTCATCAATCTGAAAAAAACTTTAAATGCAGAAAGGCCTTACAGTTTGCCTTGTCACCTAAGAGAAAAAAAAATCTTTTAAATGCAGAAAGACTTTACAGCTTGTTTGGTCATCTATCATAAAAAGTCACTTAAGTGCAGATAAGGCTTTACAGCTTTAACTTGTCTTGTCATCTAACAGAATAAAAAGTGTCAAGACATAACGTTATAGAGGAAAAGAGTTAGAAGTGCCAGTTTGCTAAACCTGTCACAATCAAGAGATTTGGTAGGTAATAAGTCAGTTGTAATTTTATTTTCGTAAAATTCACTAAAAATATTTAGCTGGAAAGAGTACTCTGAAAAACGAACTAGTAGTTTTTGCATATTACAAGAAAGCTTTTTTATTTTTTATTTTTTTTAATATATATATAATTCTGAGGAGGTGGGGGGGGGAATTTAGTAAGTAATATTTAATCATCCTTACTGGTTATTAGAGATATTTGAGGGGAAATTTCTATTATCAATAAAACAAATAAAAATTAATTTTATGGCATTTAATTATTACTTACTTTCACTTCGCTGTAATTTCAATTAATAAAAATGTGATAATTTGTTAATAAGCTCTACATAATATGAATACATTAATTACTGGTATATATTATGCTTAAAATAAAACTCATTCGACTTTAATTCTGCCACAGGAGATCTACCGGCCTGAAAATCAAGGATGAGGAGCCAAAGAAGCAGAGCATCAGGTTTAGAGTGGAGCCCGAATCGCCATTTTTTTTTATTTGGGTGTGGCCGGAGCCGGGAAATTTTAAAATTGTGGAGGCGGAGACATTTTAAAATGATGGAACCGGAGCCAACAACGGAGCCAAATTTACCAACTGCGTAGCCTTGCTGGAAATTAAACTATTCTCTCTCTCACATACTAGATAATAGTATTAGTAGTTCTTCTACTAATACTACCACAGCAACAACAACAAATATTTCCAAAATTAAAACCAGAAAATCAAATAAATTTCTTCATCGTGACTAAGCAGATATAGGTACTTAGGTAGTCACGCTTGCTCCAGCGATGTGGTGTATTTTGTGGTCAGTTATGACGAAGTTACTTCATATTACGATTGGTGTGCGAGGGAGTGTGCATTTCTTTTTCTCACATAAATTCTTGCTTCCGTCTCCTGGAAGCACCGTTACTTAAAAAAAAAAATTCTTATTCAAAAGATATCCTCATCCTCAATGGTTTGTTTATACACCAATAAATAAAATTAATCTTCAACACTATTAACCTTGAACCTGCCTTTCATAAAATATGAAAATTATTTTTTATTTTTTATTTTTATTTTCTTGAGTGAGTAACTGTTATTTTCCTCTTGAGACAAACACCCAAGTTGAATTTCATTATTTTCAATACATAAACAATATGTAGACCCCTTTTTATATGTTTTCCTTTCTACAAATTAATAATAATAATAATAATAATAATAATAATAATAATAATAATAATAATAATAATAATAATAATAATAATAATAATAATTCCATAAGCACTCCTATAGAGAAGGAAAGCTTGCTCTACTTGGAAGAAACTGACGATTCACGCTGCCTTCAACCTAATAATACATAAGCACTCCTATAGGGAAAGGGTGCTTGCTCAACTTGGAATAAACTGAATTCCGCTGTCAACATGCAAGCGTTGTAGAAACTTACTCTCCATATTTGTTTTCTTCTATTTTGCAATCTTTTTCTTTTGCGTTACTACTACTAGGACCATTAATAATAGAAAATGAACATCATTCAAGATCTTTCATTATAGTTTTTATAAATACTATCTATGAAACAATAACTTAACAAGTGTTCTGCACAAATAACACCAATCTGTTTTGAAAGAGAAAGTACTAGGGGAACACTATCATATCCTTTTAACTTTTGAATTAATTTCCCTAATGAAAAAAATAGTTTTTCATGATTTAGAATTACATAAAAATATTTTAAGGTATATATCCAAACTCTTTTATAATGCATGCTCTAATATAGTAATTATAATAGGAAAGGCAAAATCCGGATAATAAATAATAATGAATAATTCTAAATAATAATTCACTATGTAACACATAATCTAATAATGACTAATTAATTAATAATAATAATAATAATAATAATAATAAATAAATAATAATTAATATAAAATAATAATAATAATAATAATAATGTATAACAATATAAAGAAGCGTGGTTGAATGTACTAAAAGCAAATGATGAATAGTACTTTCCACAAGAATATCAGTAATGCTCGTGGAATAACACATATCATAAGGAAAGAGAGATAAAAAAAGAACATTTGTGGATGCGGTGCATACGAAGGAGAAAACAAGAGGTAAAAATAAACCTCTCCAACAACCTCCCTATACTGCAACACAGTCTTTGGATACAATGAGGACACAACATGCAACACTAAGACTAGGAAACAGACACTCATCAAGGGCCAATAGGTAAGACTCTTTCTTGGAAGCTAGCGCGGGAAAGCCGTTCAGCATGAATGATAGAATAAGGGTGATTCCGCTATGTCCTTCACACGTACGTCTAAACAACTGTAAATACAAGAATTGCAGCTTCGGCTTCAACCTGTAAACTAGAACTGGTAAACGGGACATCGCGAAACTCCTAGCGTACTAGCAGGCCCGACCGAAGAGTTGTGGACCCAAGCACTAAACATCCATTTCTCCGAAAGAAATCTGCAATCCGAATAATTAACCCCGTAATGGATTGAGATCGTTTAGTGAATGCATGTGCCTTGTTTTGATGGGCTACAAGAAGGAATAGTATTCTTGGGGATGAGGTTCATAGTAAGGAGGAGGATGTAATGGTATTAGAAGAAGGAATAGTTGAAGAATGGTAAATTCTGCAGGTATAGCATGGAATTACTGTTGAGACAACATTGATCGAAGAACGATCGGAGTCGAAGAATGGTCGATGATTGGCATTTGGACAGTTGTGTAATAAACCGTTCATATGGAGCGGCTTATTAGTTCAAGCGGATTGGAGCGAGAGCGGTAATAGTACCCTTGTATAAGGGTAAGGGCAGAAAAGGGTGAAAACTTATCAGAAATAAGGGGAACTGTAGAAACCATTTATCGAGTGTTGTAGGGAATGGCTATACTGCTGGCATTTTGGTCGGACAAGCAGCCACGTGCGTCTGGAGTGATCTTGAAGACACTGATTGGTGAAGAACAAGCTGCGCTTAGGGAGTGTAGAGGATGCGTGCCGCATCTAAATACTTTGATACATCCTCAAAATAACATAATGATTGAGAAAATGAGGGAGAAGAAGACCAACCACGCGGTCACCACGCAACCACAAAGACGCAGACCACAACCAAAAACATAAGCAATTCCACGCACCTAACCGATCACAGCGACGCCGACAACGCCAAGCGAGGGCATAAATTATATTTAGGTTTTATGGATTTGCAACAGGCGTATTGATAGAGTTAATAGGGAAAGCTTTATGGCAGGTGTTATTAGTGATATATGGTGGTGTAGGCTTCTGAATGGGAATCAAAAAAGTATGTATGACGATACTGAAGCGTTGTAAGAATAGAATGGTGTCAATATGGTGATTGGTTTAGGATGAATAGCGGAGTGAGACAGGGTCGTTGTATTATTCTCCTTGGTTATTCAATTATCATGGATGGGGTTAGAAAGAATTCGAGTGGGCTCTCGATGGCAGAAATGGTGTTGTAAATTGATGGAGAATGAGCATGAGTGGAGGGTGCCCACCTATTATATGCGGATGATTTTGGTTACTGTGTGGCGAATCTGAAGAGAGTTTGAGCAGATTGGTAGAGATTTGGCAGGGTATGTAAAAAGGAGGGGTTTGAACGTAAACGTAGATAAGGAGTAAGGTTATGGTTGTAGTGAGGACAGTCCTCAGTGTATGTAGCTTATGTTAGAAGCGTGATCAGCTGGAGCAAGGTGTGTTGAGTTTAAATATTTATGGGTTATGCTGTTGGATGAGAAGGGAAACGGATGATGCCAGAGTATGAGCTAGGAAAGTGTGTGGCAATGGGCAGGAAACGGTGCTGGCTGCACATTTAAATCGTGGTGAATGCTTTATTAGGACTAAGTCTTGAGTGCGCTAGCGGTCTTACATGAGGACGGTTATGTTGCTTACCTGTGTTATTGTCGCTTATGGTAGTGAGGGACTATGCGCTGGAATAAGAAGTACTAGATCTAAAGTCATGTGCTTTCAGCATGGACAATCTTAGGAGGCATGCTAGGTGTGAGAAGAATTTAATAAAATGAGGAATGCAACTTATTAGAGAAATTGTGTTGTGTGAAGAAGGGTGTAAATGAGAGAAATAAATGAAAAGTATGTTGAGATGGTTTGGTCATGTTGGAAAGATGAATGATAGTCGGTTTGAGTTAAAGCGGATATTATAGTGGTGAGTTGTTTGGGAACCGACCGGCTGGGAGACCGAAGAGAAAGTGGATCGAGTCGGTGAACGAATGTCTGAAGGAAAGAAATGTGAGTTTGGCAGAGGCGAGAATAAAGGTGCATGATAGGAGAGAATGGCGGGGTTTTGTATTGGGGGCTATGGGTTGTGGCCCCCACCTGGGGCCAAGGATGACCCTACAATTGACCGATTTACCCAGTAGAGGGTCCGTTCGCGGTCCCAATGAAGCTTCTAGGAGTGGATTTTCTGAAATCTGTGACGAGTTTTCACTAAATTAATTTGGCTTACAGAGGGGCGGCGGAAGGGCTGGCGCTTTCTTTTCGACATTTGTCATACTCTCCTACTGCTTTTCTTTTCCGATGCATGTAACGCACCTTACTCCCAATCTTGGGAAGAAGTAGGTAAAGAAAGAAAGAAAGAAACAATATAATAAAATTAATAATAATAGAGGACCTACTAAGTTTCCAAAATCTCAGCCGATTTTCATGAAACTTACATGAAATGCATGCAATGAAATGACAAGAAAGAAAAAACTTAAAAAGTAACTTGAGAAATGACCCTGAAAAACTTATGAAGTCACAATATTTCATGTAAGTTTAATGAAAATCGGATGGTATCTAATTTTTTATAATTTCCTTCATAGACAAATTATATAAATATGAAATTTTGCTACCGAAATTTTTTCTCAGAGTTCTTTCTAGCTTTTAACTATTATTCTACTATTATTTAACTATTATTGACCTTCATTACAGTCCATTTCATGTGTTTCAGGAAATTTGGCAAGGACATAGAAATTAAGTAGGACAATAATAATAATAATAATAATAATAATAATAATAATAATAATAATAATAATAATAAATAAATAATAAATAATAATAAATAATAAATAATAATAATAATAATAATAATAATAATAATAATAATAATAATAATTAAAAAATTACAGTACATTCACCTGCTATCTCAATATAAGCTGCACAGTGTTCTATTGATCCGAACTTTAATAATAATAATAATAATAATAATAATAATAATAATAATAATAATAAAAATAATAAATAATAATAAATAATAAATAATAATAATAATAATAATAATAATAATAATAATAATAATAAATAATAATAATAATAATGTTAGGATCGATGGGAGAGATTATAATTATACATATCCTCTCCTTTAATCAAAATTTCGTGACTTGGAAAAATTCCAAATAATGTAAAGACTTGAGTTTTGCTCATGACATTTACTGACATTGAGAGCTAAATTTACTTTAACAAAATTACATAAATATTTAATGGAGAAAAAACAACGCATCCTCTCAAGTAAAATAATGCTTCCATTTTACACACACGCATAATATATATACTATATAATATATTATATATATTATATATATTATATAATATATAGTATATATATATATATATACTACTTATATAATATTAATATAATATAGTATATATATATATATATATATATAGTATATATATATATATATATATATATATATATTTCTTTATTCTATTATATATATAATATATATAAAACAAATATATATACATATACACATAATATATATAGCTATATATATATATATATATATATATAATATATATATATATATATATAATATATATATAATATAGTATAATAATATAATATAATATATATATATACTATATATAATATGGATTAATAAAGCGAGTCTTTTCTCGCTTAGATTTAAGGATTTCAATAGTTTCTCCTCTCGCAAGAACGCCGAGTTCAGATGTCTCGGATTCCGGCATACTCTGAACGCGCACAAAAAAACATTGCCGTTCAGTAGCGAGATTTTCGTGCAATATTTTAAACACATATAACGGGCATAGTGAATTACACTAATCTCAAATATCCATAATAATCACTATAATACATTGCCAATGCACATACAACAGAACAGTCTATTATAACATTACAAAAGAAATTCTCTCTCTCTCTCTCTCTCTCTCTCTTCCTCTCTCCCCCTCTCTTTTCTCTCTCTCTCCTCTCGCTCTCTCTCTCTCTCTCTCACACACACACACACACATAAGCAGGGCACCCTCCCACTTTTCCATTCTCTATCCATCAGCTCTAACACCTTCCCTATATATATATATATATATACTCATTATATATATATAATATATATACTATATATACTATATATATATATATATATATATATATATATATATAGTATATAATATATATATATATATATATATATATAAGGTCCTTATTAAACCAGGGGCAATAATAAAATTAGTATCAGAATGGTGATTAATGCTATCTCAGAATTATTTGCCTACGCTAAGATTGCCTTCTTTCATTGTTATACGAAAAAACAATTAATTTTAATTTGCCGGTCTGCAATGCATGGGGGCAAATTGTATCTCATCCTACAGTATTCGTTAATTAAAAGAAGAAAAAAACAGTGTCATGGCGTCCAAATTCGCTCTTAACAAACTTTACGTAGATACATCAAATTTAAACTGAAATAAATTGCCAAGCTTCCTCATTTTATAAGCTTAGATTTAGATGTGAAGTCCAAAAAAAAATAGATATCAATTTCTTTTTACTTTTTTTGTTAATATTTTAAATTATGTTAATATGAAAATTCACCATTACAAAGAAAGTTTGTCTTTTTCTGTTTCATAAATTTAGATCATAAAATGCATTTCCCAGTTTTACCAACCTTACATAGCTTAAATGTAAATCTGCAGGTATAGATGTAATTACTGGTGAAATAATCAAGAACGGAGGTGACATGGTGATTGATTGGATTTTGGAAGTTGTGTAACAAAGGCTAAAGTTCCGAGGGATTGAAGGAGAGCAGTAATAGTACCCTAATATAACGGTAAGGGAGATAAGGGGAACCGTAGGAATTATTAGGGGAAATTTAGTTTACTGAGTGTGTAAGGGAAGATGTATTGGACTGCGTATTTTGCGTCGAAATATGTGCGCTCCGCAGTGACTGAAGACTGATTGGTGAAGAACAACGTGCGTTTAGGAGTAGTAGAGGATGTGTCGATCAAATCTTTACATTGAAACAAATGATTGAGAAAATGAGGGGGGAGAAGGAGAATAAATTGTTATTTAGGTTTATAGGATTTGTAACAGACGTATTGATAGGGATTTACATAGGGGAAGCTCTGCGGCAGGTTTTAGTTATATATGGTGTTGGGTGGTAGGCTTCTGAAGGAATCAAAAGTATGCTATGACGATTAGTTGAGAGTGTATGTAAGAAAAAAAATGTCGGTGCTCGAAAGTTGATTGGTTTAATATTAATTAGCGGAGTGAGGAAGGGATGTGTATTGTCTCCTTGGTTTGTTTAATTAGATGTGGATGGGGGTTATTGATAAGAATTAAGAGGTGGAGGTGGCAGGGAGATGGTGTAGAATGATGGAGAATGGAAGAAAGTGGTGAGGGTGCCATATCTATTTTATGCGGATGATTTGGTTTTGTGTGGCGAATCTGAAGAGAGTTAGAGAGGATTGGTAGAGAGATTTGGCAGTGTGTAGAAGAGGAGGGGATTGAAAGTAAACGTAGATAAGAGTAAGGCTATGGTTGTTGAGTGAGGACAGTCGTCCTCGGTTTGATGTTATGTTAGATTGGTGAGGCAGCTGGAACAAGTATTCTGAGTTTTAAATATTTAGGATATTATGTTGGATAAAAAAAGGGCATGATGCAGAGTGTAGTAGGAAAGTTATCATCTAACGATATTTGTGAATCTGGCTAGGAAGGCTGGCCTGGTGTCAATTAAATCCATTGTGGATGTAAAGAGACTACAGTCTTGCAGTTCGCTTTAGAGGTCTTACATGAGGGTATGTTGTTACCTGTGTTAATGTATAGTAGCGAGACTATGATCTAGAATAGGAGGTATAGATTTTAAGTACAATGTGTTAAGATGGACAATCTTAGTGGCGTGTTAGGTTGGTGAGAATTATTGATAAAGCGAGGAGATGAACTATAAGAGCTTGTGTGTGGAATACAGGGATAAATGAGAGAATAAATGAAAGTAAATTGAGATGGTTTTGGTTCATGTGATAAGGATGGGTATGATAGTTGTTGGCTTTAAACGGAGATGTATAGTAGTGAGTGTGTGGGAATCGACCGGCTGAAAGATCGAAGAAAAAGTGCTTTGAGTCAGTAAAGGAATGCCTGGAGGAAGATGTGATTTGGCAGAGGCGAGAAGAATCCCTGCATTCACCTCCCCCCCCACCCCCACCCCCCCCCAAAAAAAGGAACATGATCTGCGACTATTATAAACTTTCCCACCCACCCCCCCCCCCCCCCCCTCCCCACCCCCCCACCCCCCCCCCCCCACCCCCCGCCCCCTCCCCCCCCCCCCCCCCCACCCCCCCCCCGCCCTGCCCCCCCCGCCTCCCCCCCCGCGCCTCTCTCCCCCCCCCCCCCCCCTCCCCCCCTCTGCACCCTCCCCCCTACTTTCCATTCATCCCCCCCCCCCCCCCCCCTACCCTCCCCCCCCCCCCCTCCCCTCCCCCCCCAGCCCCCCCACCCCTACCCCCCCCCCCCCATCACCGCCTCCTTGCTCCCCCCCATGCTCCACCCCCCCCCCACCCGCACCCCCCCCCCCACCCCCCCCCCCCCCCCCCACCCCCCCCCCTCACCCCCCCCCCCCCCCCACCCCGCCCCCCCCCCCCCCCGCCCCCCCTCCCCCCCCCCGCCCCCGCCCCCCCCCCCCCCCCCCCCCCCCCCCCCCCCCCCCCCCCCCCCCCCCCCCCCCCGCCCCCCCCCCTCCCCCCCCCCCCTCGCCCCCTCCGCCTTCCCCCCCCCCCCCCCCCCCCCCGCCCCACCCACCTCGCACCCACAACCCCCGCATCCCCCCCCCCCACCCCCACCCCCCCCCTTTCCCCCCCCCCCCCCCCCCCCCCGCCCCCGTCCCCCCCCCCACCCCCGCCCCCACCCCCTACGCCTCCCCCGGCCCGCCGAACTCCCCCGCCCCCCCACCCCGCCCCAGCCCCCCCCCCCCCTTCCACAATTAAGTGACCTACCAAGGTGTTAGTGTCCGCTGCATCTTACTCTACGAACGATCCATTGGGCGATTAGTTATGAACTTAGTATTTTAGTTAACGTGGTTTTTTTGTTTTGTTTTTTTTTATAGCTAATCATCTACAAGAGACGTCTGTCATACAAGGAAGATAAAGACGGCGAAGGGACCCCGCAACCAGGCTCCTTTACGCATCTCAGGCCGCGAGACGTGCAGGATTTTGAGGACATATACTGAGAGAACTGATGGCCAAGAAACAAATCCTCGAATAAGTAAAATTCTAACCTGCCAAGTCGATGACGGTGTTGCCACACGACCCAGCAAACCCACACGTCATTCCATTCTGGGTGTGATGGCCCTGTCAACCGACGTATATTGGTATTGAGCAAACAAACCTTCGAGGTTTGCTGGATACCTGTCTACTAATCAAGTATTCCCATGGATTAATTCATTATTCATTATAGTTATTAAGATATTTTTTTGCATTTTATATTAATTTATTATTTGGGTCCACATAGGGTATGAAACCCTCCACGTGATCTATCTATCCACTAGTTGTTAATTCTTCAACTAGGCTTCTAAATTATAAACATATTGTATTATTTTATTTCCTTTTTTCAAAAAAATTTACTGCACACGACCGGCATTATAATTGTTGGTCCAAGTGAGGGCTGACCTCTGTAGGCACAAAAAAAAAATATATAGATCAAAATGTCTCTTTTTTTTATTTTTTGGTAATTCATCTCAAACTGCCCCTTTTCAATATCCCCGATTTCCCCTATACCAAGGATTGTATTATACATCTATTATTATTATTTATTATATATTACTATTATAATATTATTATATTTATATTGAATATTTTTATTATCCCTTAAAATATAGAGTGCGACTGATTCCTAGAATAAAAAAAAATATTATACACGTAGGTTTGGTAAGCATGTATGGCCAAAATTAATATATATACTATATTATATACTTTATGTACACAAATATTAAATCATCACAATCATTATTTGAAGTAAAATATGGTTTTCGAGGATAAATACTAATGAGTATGTTTGCTCTTTCTTTTTTTATCGATCATGTCGTCATATATATATTATCCTTCTTTATATATAATTATATTAATATATCATATCTAAAAAGGTACTTCTACTATCGATAATACTAACGCCACAACATATTACCGTATGCCAAATTTGGTCACGTTCACCTTTTACCCCATAATTCATTAGTTAGAAAATAATATGTGTATATAATTATGTTTAGGTGTATGTATATATGTGTGTATGGAGCAATATTGATATATGTATTCCCATATATTATATTATACATTTATATTATATATTATATTAATATATATAATAAATGTACACATATATATTATATTATATATATATATAATATATATATACTATATACTATAATACTACTGATATATATATATAGTCATATATATATAATATACTATTTAATTAAAACTAATATATACAACAATAAACTATTTTTCAACAAAAACTTTTAATAAAAAAAAGTACTAAATAAAATTCGCTGCTAACTATATTATTATATCATTATATATATATTAACTATATTATATATTACTATAATTATTAATATATTAATATAATTATATAATATATATATACTATAATAAAGTGGATAATCCGATGTTTCTCAGAAAATAATAGTACTAATATATATATATATCTATATCATAGTACTACGTATTAATATATACAATGAACGTATATATAGTAAAAAAACCGGTTATATTAAAGCAACATATAATGGGTAATTATAATGGAGATTATTGACTGGAAATTTAAAACATTATTACCTGAGCTGTTTCCCGGTTTATAACTCATCCGTACTATTTTATGTTATATGATATACGATTATATTATATAATATTGAATTGTGATCAATAATTGTATTAATAAATACCCGATTGCTTGAATTTTATGGGTTATCGATCCGGCTAAGATCCTCTGAAATCCTCGTCAACTCTACCCAAAGGAAGATAGTAAAATGTCTCGGTTCTGTGATAATGATAACAGTTTATTATAGTAATAGCAAAAATAACCCGAGATAACTTTCCCGTTATTCTCATTATTTAATTATGAGTCGATATTATCTATCATCTCATGTGTGTCCATATGTGATTCATTCTATATATTATTGTATTTAAACACAAGTATCCCGTTTCATTAGTTATCAGGTTGTAAATGTTAAATGATTTGCATAATATCGCAATCTATATACGAAAATGAAATAGGATATATAAACTTAAATAAGATCTAATGTTTATAATGGTATGAAGGTAAATAGATACATTTATAAACTGTGTCTCTTCTCTGGATTGAAACACCGCTTGTGCGAATGGGACAAATACCCGTATGCTTACGACCTCGGAGCTATCCTCAACCCAAAAATATAGATACTATATATATATATAAGTAGGATTCTCAAAATAAGAACAGTTTATTTAAAGTACAATACCGTTAAGCTTCCGTCTAAGGCGACAATTAATCACCAGATATGTAGTCTCCTAGCCTATGTTCTACTATTTATCCCCTATCAGTCTATATTTATATATTAGTAGAATTTTAAAAATATTGTCATAATAATTATACGCAATTATATTATAAACTAGATGTTAATAAAGAAAGTAATCAAATCATAAATAATTGACGTAGATAATGTATAACAAGTAATTATAATTTAAACAATAGCTCTATTCTCATTGTGAATATATATTAATACTCACCTCGACTTGTTTATTCCCAGTTACAGCACAGAATTGTTGGCCAAATCGTGACCAATTTAAATTAAAACTTCCCCCGCTTAAAATATGCTTAACTGAGGCTCTATACCCTTAAAATTGCCCCAACATCCAAAAAATAGATTTGAGTAAGTTAATTCAAAGTATACAGTTTATATTAATTAGCCATAACCGATTGTAGTAATATTTATTACGATATTATTATAAATGAGGAATTATATTATTTGGAATGAATTAAACGTTTAATATCTAGCCATTTATTTAAATTCCTAGTTAGTGCTGTGGTGTAGTAGTACTTTAGGCCTGAATTTTTGTGTAATTTAGAACCAACCCTCTTAAACAAGGAATTAACGGAAAACATCGGTAGTCTGACTCCCAAGATCGAAGGAATTTTACGTTCTTGTATGTAATCTGATTTATCTTTTAAGGTCAATGATTTTAACTCAGAACGTCCCTATGTTTATATTTATTCATTTATCATATTATTTAGTATGATCTAGTCCCGTTATGATTCATTATTAATATTTTACCACATGTATCCCGTATTTATTATTATTTGTACATTCCTGTTCAAAAATCATTTTTTATCCTTAAATTGTCTGCCCGTTTTTTTTTAATCTATATTGTCCTACGTATTTTAAAAATTCAGTATGAAAAACTGATTATCCAATAATTATTTATGCTTATTATAAATTACAAACCTTGAGCATACGTTGAGGCATAATCTATTTTTTTATCACACACCTCTTTGTATATTAAGTTGTAATTATTTTCTAGCATAATAAAATTTGTTAATGACCTCTACCTACTCCTCCATTCTTCCATACCTCTCTTCTCTCTACTTTTCTTCAAGTCAGAATTTTGTAGGGTTGATAAAGAAGAAGGTAAAAAATAAGTACTTAGTTAAACTGGTCACGGGAAGAAACTGAGAAGACTCATCACTCACGTTTTTCTTGAAGAGTTCTTTGTTAATGTTAGCATTGTGTACCGTCTTGATCTATATAATGCGGGTAGATATAGAGAAGGCGATTATAACGGGCCCCCGACGTTAAGTGTGGGCGCGAAACATGTCGAAAAAAAATAACAGTCTTCTTTGATCGCTCTGTGTGACAACAAGTAATGCTCGTGGGGTACGAATTTTAAAAAGTAATCTATATAAACATTATTATATATATTATTTAATTAATATATTTATTAATATTGGAATTTGATATAAAATATAAGTTACAGTAAAGCAGCAACGCTATTATATCTTTAATTACTATAATATTATACTATATATATATATTTATAATATATATTAAATTATATATATATTATATATATTCTATATATTATATATATATAACTACTATAAAATATATATTATATATATATAATATAATATATAATATTATATATTAAGTATATATATATATATATATATATATATCAATATATATATATTATATATATTATATATATATATATATATATATATATATATATAATAATATTTTAAGAATAAATGGTTTTCATTCGATTTTTGCCAAGTTTTATTATTTACTTAATGGAAAAAATAATGTTTTCCTTAATTTCCCTTATTTCTTCTGTAGTAAAACTTTATGTACTCCAAGGTCAGTATACTCCTGATTAATTATTGGATAATTAATATATTTTATGATAATATTTATTTATATGTAATTTTTTTTAATTGTTCGATAAGTATCTCTCCTCTTTTGAGCTCTTCCTGGATCCTCTACAATAATAGCCAAATGTGAGGAGTATAAATTTATTCAATATATTTTTACCAAAGTTATATTGATTTTTCTAAATTGTAGGATTCGTAAAATCAGAAAGAGACAAGGTCATTAAATGTATAACAGTGTTGATTAAATCTTAAGCTAGCTTTGGTTAAGATAATATTATAATTCCTATTTATTCAATATTATCGCATAAAACTCAGGCCATTTTACTTTAATATAATCTTGTCCTTACTGTTTCAATGGAAGTCATAACAAAAGTAGGGAGGGTTTAACTTAAAGGATTTTATTGTCTTACAAAAATATCGACATGATAGTGGTTTAGACACAAAAAAGCACCATTTTTCAACAGTTTTTTTTATCCTATTATTTGACTAAAGAATCATATATTTTGAAAAATCGTATGTGATCTTATGCCAAAATCCAAACTAGTAACATTTTTGCACTCAATTTTCTTAGTTTCTTTTAATTGTCTATATTTTAATAGAAATTTACACTTCCTGACCCCGTGCAGTACTGAGGATACAATAATACAAATTTTTTACTTATACTCAATGCATTTTTTAAACTTTTCTTATGATTTTTAACAGAAATTTATTTCTTGATACCATTAAAAAATTATGGTTATATGCTAGTACACTTCATTTACGAGAGTTAGATAATACTCACGATTTCTGCCACATTATTCTATTAACTATTATATATTAATTATATCATTATTATTATCTATAATCATATTATTATTTATTAATTATTATATATATTATTATTATTATTTAATATTGCTATCTTTGAGGCCGATGATGATAATAATAATATGATAATGGAAGCTCTACTAGTAATGTTTACATCACCTTTTCTATAAAACTATATGGTGAATATAATAAAAATTGAAAATATTTTAATAAAAAATAAATTATTATTAGTTAATATCATTACTTTATTACGAATTTTTGTGATGTTGCAATAAATACCTCAAACATTTTATAAGTACTTTTGAGACATACGTTTCAAATTAGATTGTTCGGTATATTATAGCATATTATATATCATATATATATTATATTAATATTACTAAGTATATTAATATCTATTATACTAAATATATACTATATATACCTCTATATATCCAATATTTATATACTATTATATATATATATTATATAATAATATTATATATATATATATACTATTATAATATATATAATAATATAATTATATAATATATTAATATATAGTATTATATATATTATATTATATATATATACTTATATACTATTATTGATTAAGACCCTATTCAAATATCAGCTTGGCCCCTTTGGACCCCATTCCGTGGCTTAACCAAGGGTAGGCAGATGGTCCGCATATTAACTATAATAATATATATTACTATATATAATATTAATAGTATTAATTAATGCAAAGTGCATAGACAGGATGTATGCAGTATATAAGTATTATATGATATTAATATTACTCATATTATGATAGGCGATTCTGAGCTACTATATCTACCTACGTACCCCTTACCCTATCATTACCTCAGTTACGTGTTACAGTTTAGAAGTACTAATATAAATATAATATATTTATTTGATAAATCAAATAATGTAAATAAAGTTTAGCATAATGTATAATGCAAAATATTATTTGCAAATAAAATTTAATGTCATTGAATTATTTTTTATTCTTTTTTTACTTATTAATTAAATTAGTAATAATAAATATATTTAATATGTTCAATAAAGCTTCATTCTTGTTTCCTTTTTCCAAGCTCTATCCTTCATTCTTCCGGCGTCGTGCGGAAGTCTGTCCCACTGTTAATCTTTCTCATTAATCTATCATTCAATTTTAATCATAAAATGATTATACTTTTTATAAAATTATTAATAACCAATTTTTTTTCTTTTTATTTAAACTTTTTATTAATAAAAAATATAAATTCAACTTGAAAGTTTAAAAGTTTAAATGCGTTATCTTGGGCACAAGTTAATTAAATGAAAGTTATAATTTAAAAATGTTTAATATAATTTTAATAGTGTCATATTAAAAATTGTGAAGCAACTTATTTGAATGATGGTGTTCTTTTAACAAATTATAATAAATATAATGTTAATGAAAAATATGTATATACCATAATAAAATATTTTAAGGAGTTTTTAATAACCCCTTAAAACCCTTTCTCCCCTCCTATCCCCCCGATTTTTTTATTTATTTATTTTATGATTAGGATGCTAATAAAACTTACTATGGAGGCAAGCCCGAAATTGTTTCTGATATGGTCGCCAAAGAGTTTTGTTGTTGGTTAGTGTATACCAATTATATAATTGGATCAAATAGGTTAAAGTTCGGCCAGCTAGTCCGTATACTATATAATGTTAGTATTTAAATTATTTGGTGACAAGATACATATATATATAGTTATCACTTTTTAAAGACGAAACAAAGAACTAGCAAAAGCATAAATATTAAATTTATTGGAGAAAGAATCCTTGTCACATTGCACAGCTAAATTTTTATTAAAATTTATAATCATGAAAAATCCAAGGCCTGTTGCAAAATTAATCAGTTTTGTGATTTATAATATTTGAAATTAATTAATGGTACTCACTTCACAAAAAAAAGGCAGTGAGGTTAGATAGAGATGTAATAGAATCCTTTTTTTCATCCAAGAATATATTAAATGTGAATCTCCATTTAGAAGTGTAAGATTATGTGTAAGTTTGATAGTTTTTTAAAAGAGGAAAAAAAAAAAGGTTAAAACAAACAATTATTATATGATGAACAATATCCTATTTACTCGGAATGTTGAATCATTGTATGTAATTTTAAGAAAGAAAAACCCATCCTCTATTGTATAAATCTGCTCATTTTGTACAGTGAATTTGCTTTATAGCTTACTTATTATTATTAATGATATTATTTTAATTATTATTATTAAATGTATTTATTAAATTTATTATAAATATATTAATCGAATTGAAAAGTACTTAAGAACGAGAGTTAGGTCGTTTCGTATACCTGAAATTGTAAATGTTTTATGTCCAATCTCCTCTCTCAGTTGAAGAGGAACGCAAGGTTGAGAAAACATGTCGTCTGCGTGCTGCGCGGCGCGGAAAGAACGCGGTTCGGCAATCTTTCCTTGAACTGCTATAGCGACGTAGCCTAATGCCTAAAATACAACTGGTAAATTTTTCTATTTTCACATTGTCTTATTATTGTCCTGTAACCCTATTTATATATTATTTTTGTTTTTAAAGGTCATCATTAGCCCATATTTTATTATTCCTTTAATTTTAAGTCACGATTTTTATTTTTTATGTCTCAACAATATTTGAAGACCCTTAACTGTTTGTGCTATTGTTCTCACGGTGTGTGGAGTGTCCTCCACCCAAAATTACTAAAATTCTCCGCAGCTTTTTAATATCCAGTCATGGAGGGAAGAACACGACTATTACACAACATATTTATCACGACTCACTAACCTGTGTGTCAAAAAAAAAATATTACACCTCCGAGACTACCAGACACTTCGCCTACTCTCTAGTCTTTGGAAACATTACCGGACTCCACCCTACGTAAAATTACGCGTTTCGAAGACCAGCCTCCGACTTCGCATCTACACGTGTCTATACTACCCAATACAAACTTTTTCAATCTATCCAGATGAACATTCTTTGGTGATCCAACTCTACAGAAACAACTTATCCGATAAATAATCCGCGGGGCGCCGACCTGCCAACAACCTCGCACTAGGACTTAAGGCAACCTAGCTCTGTCAATTTTGAACTATAGCTGCACTAATTTAAAATCTCTCACTTAGTGCAACCTCATTAATGCGAGATCATTTCGCATATATATTAAAGACCCTCTATTGGGGAAATTTGCAATCTCGAGCAAAAAAAATTATTAAAATCTAAATCAAAGATGATACTACTGTTGGTTGACTCACAATTTAAGTTTATTACATTTTTGGTGCCGAAACGATTATGCCCTATATTTAGAAGCGGTAGGCATATCTTGTAAATATAAACTTTCATTTAGAAATCGATACTATACCCCAAATCGGGATTATTTAACTGCTATTCATTCTAGTTAATATTCGTGGAAGGTTGAAACTGCAGTATAATTAAACTATGCTGATGAAAATTCTACGAGACCAAGCCACCAATAATATTTAGGGAATATTTAAATTATTTTTTCGTGATTTATGATATGAAAAACCGCAAATCATGTCGTGGTCTATGTATTAATCACCTTTACAAAAGCTTAGATCTAGTTTATAAGCAATAATTGTCCTATGCACTGTTCCGAAGCCCTTTAACCGAATAACAATTTTGCTAGTCAATTACTCTTGCTATAAGAAAATATTTTCTATAACACTGTTTTTCTAAAAAGGTGGATTCAGAATAATTTTGTTATATCTTAGTTATAGTCAGACAGAATGAAAGACTACTCTATTTAGCGTTTTTCACTACAAGGACTATTACTCGATCTACCTTCAACGATAAAGACAGACCTTAAAATGAACTCATAGCGACTCTAAATTTGTCCTTAATGCTAAAATTGTCTATGAGTGGTTAAAAATTTAAAGATATCTGCTTTTTTGGATAGCTCGCCACAAAAGATATATAGGAAAGATTTATATATACTCCAATATGGTCACTACTGGGCAAGACGCGTTCATGATCGCTAAAAATATCTGGCCAATGCTTATCCCAATTGTTTTCAGTGCCCGCGATGAGTGTTCATTAACTTCCAAATAGTAGTCTAGTGAATCCAAGTGGGCTCTCGTATGAACCAAAACAATGTTGTTCAAACGAATAAACTCTAAGGAGGAAGCTATGGTAGCGAAATAATATGTACGCTGATATAATGGGTTTAAGCGTAGTATGAGTCACCCATGTAGAGAGTAGTGTTTTAGTTATGTTGTTAATAAATGCTGCGAAATACTATCATTCACAACCACTATTTCAGACAGACCTGTTGACAGTGATGCTTCTATCTTCTATTGTATCGTGAATATAGTGTAAGGACATCACTTTTTCGTCCCTTAATTCTCTATTAGAATAAATGACACAATGAGTTATTCAACTCTACAAAGTGATATCCTCCTCACTTTCAATTATGGTGACCAGTAATAACACGATCCAGTGGACCACGAGTATGATATAAAAATATACTGCAATTGAGGAAAGAAGAGTATATTAAATGGTAGATTGAATTATGTGTGTATTTAGATCCGATATGTTAAATAAGTTAAAATCGAAACACTTTGATGGGTTATCTTTTTAGGAGACCAACCTGTAATATTAGCTCTCTCTATTAGAAAAATTAGTTATTTGACTTTGGGTATCTTACCACTGTAATTTTTATTTGAAATTTTAATTTTACTCATGCGCATATATTTTTGACAGTCGTTTATACTTTAGGTCTTTACCTCAATATAAGCTTAGATTAATTGTATCCGACTTTTAATGAGTTGTAAATTTTAAAGTAATTTTGAGAAATAAAGCAGCACTGTTTAGCAAACGTCTTCCACCAATCCCCTTTAGTCTTTACTTCCACAATAACCAATTATAATAATAGCTACGGGAGCCTTTGGCTCCTACCTAGAGTGAACCTTCAAATAAAATCTAATGTAATGCCCCTCTCTATATGGAGATAATATATCATGTGCTCGAGTTACCTTCGTTTTGAAACTCCTGAAGAGACTCCAATTCTGCGAGAAGTTACACTGAATCCTCCGTGTTGGCCATTCGCAAATACATTTCACAGCATTCTACTTGCCTCAACACTCAACATTCCTCAGCATAGATGGAAGATCTTGCACTTATTACGTTCATCTTACACCCCGAATATTTCAAACTCCCTCTAGTTTGTCTGACCTCGATTTCGGTAAATAAATCCAGCCAGCCTGTTGCTTTACTGAAGGTTTTTTTCTATCTCTTTCAGAAACCAACAGCGGGTCTTTCAGTCTCCACAGACAGATCTAAGGAAAATAAGGTCGTTGGTGCTTGTGCCGTCTTCCCAGACCACTGCGTTTCTCCTACCCTTTTCCTCCAACGCCTCAATTTTCACAGCTGAACTAATTGCAATACCGATCGTCCTCCCTCGGATTTTCATCCTTAACATAGACCTACCCCTAGTCGTTTATTGAGACTCGCTCAGCGCTCTGCAGGGACTAAAATCAACGTACTCTAAGAACTCTCTGGTGTCCTTTGTGCAACAGCATTTTCACACCCTTTCTTGCTCGCAAGAAATGGATTACTCTGACCCCATCTTGCATCGGGGTACCTCGCAGAGGCAGCTGATAAAGGGTGACCAAACAAACCACTACACTCTTCTCCGCCGAGGTTTCAGGTTTTACTAGAAATTTGCTATTGCTTTGAACGACTCGACATTGACACCAATTTCACGCACGTTCACCGTTATGTTCCATGATCCCCTCCCACGTGCAAATTCTGACTACAATCTCGTTAAATGCGTTCGACTGAATCCCATCCGTTATCACCATTTTTCCACACTTCAGACGGTACTACTGTGATAAATTAAAAGATTTTGTCAGATTCCTCGTTTTTCATTAGCTGCTCAATATTCGCTTTCCTCAATGAACTGAAGCTCTTGCATAACATCTGAACCCAATCTCCCCGAAGAGCTTTCATGTTTCGCTAGCGCTCGACCATAGAGTTATTGACCGTAGTATGGCCGTTAAGCAAATGAGCCGTAACGAGTTCTGTACACTCCTTAAAAGTATATAAAGTTTCTACTTACTTTCTCCAGTTTTTTTTTTTTTAAATTTCATTTTATCATATGATATTTAGCGCCTGCTTTCCTAAGAATTCGGAATATGAGCCGGAAAAATGGGTTGTTGTTTAATATTTCTAAATTAAACTTTTTTTTTGTGAAGGTTATTCACAAAAATGAACATTATTCGAATTATCACTCGTCAACCATTATGTTCATGTGGGAGAATTTTACCAGTATTTAAAAAAATAATCCATGTTCTACCATATATACAACAATTGCAAGTAATAATAAATAACGTTGAATTAATTTAGAACTAGTCCCTATATTCTAAGGAAAATTACAAACTGGCAGATATGTTAATTTATGGCAAAAAAAAATCGTCTTTAGGAAAATCACCTTACATCAATCAACATACGGTTGCTAAGGTGAGGGCCATCAAGGAAACTGGGAATTCTGTTTGACTGCGAGACTTTATTTTTCCTCTTCTCAATTACTCCATACATACAAGGGTCTCATCCCGCTATACCTTTATGGTAATGTACTATATTATAGCTTACTCATATCTGAGGTAATGCCTCTGGTTTCACTTACCGCTTTTGGATAGGGTCCGAGTCAAAGGCTACAAAAGGCTTATAAACTATTCTATAATTATCTAGTTCACTTGACCCTCTTATCTTTGTGGTAGCGTTGTTGGTGCTTTATCATCCTTTCATATAGTAACATAGAGTAAGCGGCAAATGACTCGAGGGAACCTTTCACACTCTGCGAAGCCAACCGACTTTTAACGACTGCACCCTCGTTAGCACAAAGGGTGCTGTGTCGTCACATGAGTTTGTGTTGATATTAGTAACTCAGACTAGATTCACTGGTCAAAGTTGCTTCCTTCTTTCCTGCCACTATATATCTGTTCTGTGGAATTCTCTTCCATCTTCCTGTACTTTCTCCTACTGAATTTAATCTCACCCACTTTAAAGCCCGCGTCTGTGCTCATCTGCGTAATTTCCCGGTGACAACTGTAAAAAAAAAATTAAAATAATAAAGTTCTTTAATAAGGAATTTCAATAAGCTAGAGCTGAATAACTACTACAAAGAAATGGCGATCTCCGACAGTGAATCCCAATTATCTAGAAAGCCCATTATAAATAGCAATAACCGAGGAGCTTGCCACAACTGTGACAATCAAGAAAAAGATTCACAGAATGTGAGAAAGCCGTACCCTTATCGATCAAACTCACCCCTGGCAACATACTGAATAAGTTATACGATGGCGTGGTGCTTTTACAGCAAATAAACCTCATGAAGATGAAGAGGTTTGATAAATGCTATTAGACTTTGATAAGTTCATGGTCGAAATTTCAATTGACATCTCATTCACCTTCACAAGGCAAATCCACAACTAAGGAAACCCCATCAGAAAAAAACTAGAAAAGACAGGGTCAGAGATCTTAGAGGAGCATAAGAGTATAATTCACAATTTGGCAATCTGGTGAAAGAGGAGATGAAAGACGTTCTCTACGGAAACCGCGGATGGGTAATATGAAGTGAGGAATATGACTTGGCCTTAAGCATAGAAGAGATATTAATTATCTAGATATATTAAGAGGATGGCATGAAAGGGGAAATAGAGAGCCAATAAGAGTTCCTCGAATTATTATCGTGCTTGAGAGCAAAAATATGTATCAGCCCAGCAGTAAAATATCTTATCATCAGTCGAGAGCGAGCGTATTTTAAGCGTAGGTGGGAATGTACATCCCTAATGTAAACAACCCAAAAAGGAACAGGCCTCGCCAAATACTAGTGAAAGTTTAATAGTGTAGGTGGGAATGCAAACACCCAATCACAATTTGAGAATTTTTTGAATTTGAATATTGAATAATATCTATCTTTAAAAAAAAAAGTAATATTATATATTATGTTCATTGTTTTTGAGTTTAATAGCGGGATTATTGGTTTTATTTTGTTGGCATTTGCATTTTAATTGCTTGCAAGGTTTTTGCATTTTGTCACATTATTTTTATTTCTTTTATATTGTAGCTAGTTAAAGAATTTTTCTTTTTAAATTTGTAATCATGTTGAAAATACTTAGAAAGTCTACGTAGCCTAAACTTTGTTATACTTCGCTTTTACTTTTGAGGCAAAATGGTTGACGAAATGGAATAATTTTTTTGAATAAATCAATTTAGTGAAGATTTATTATATTCAACTCATTATATTATTGTTATTTATTATTCTCTATAATTAGAAATAACTATTTTAATTGTGTGAAGAGATAAAGGTATAGGGCTTGAGACAACCAATATGAAATAAAAAAAAATAAAGTAATTTATGAGTTGGTGATATAATTGTGTAAAGGTTGAATGTCGAACTCCCTGGAGTTGCCATAAGCAGTACATTTCTGTTTCTATCTTATTACTGTGTAATTTATATTAATTTAAAAACGGTATCGGTATCTCTCCAATTATCAGGACCAAATTTTTTAATAAAGATTATATGTTTAGGCGGGAGTCATTCGAGAAACTCACCGGTTCTGGTATCTTAAGGTTACATATTCCCTAATCATTATATATAATATATATATATATATATATATATTACTTTAAGGAAATAACTATAATAATCAAAATAATTATTTATAATATAATATATAATATTATAATATATATATATATTGTAGATATACATATCTATATTTACAAATACATCTATATAATATATGTAATATAGGTGATATATTATATTATAGTTGAAATTACCAACTATTTTGTTATATTACTATATTACTCTATTAATTACCAAATTACCAAGTATATTGTATATATTATATTTGATATATAGAAGATGTAGCTAAAGATAATGGTATTGATTTATTTATTATTTCAAGTAATAAGTAAAGATCTTGTATGCTTATGATGTCATAAAGAGTTATAGAAGACGACTATTGCCAAGTTAAAAGGACACATATATTTCAATTTAATTAGACAGACAAGTTTCCTTTCTCAAAACTGACCATCTATTATGTGGATATAAATATAATCACATATTTTAATTAGAAAAAAGTGTATTTATATATATAGCCTAATTATTAGGTACTGAGTAGATTTAAAAGGTTAAGTAGTTTCTTTTTTTTCAATTTCAGGTTTTACAATATCCTGCATGTTTATTTGAGAAGGGATAGGGTCTTTTCACTCTAGGGAGTATTTATCCCATAACTGATCTTAGTTAATAGTATATCCTAAGTCACATATGTTGAGTACATGGCAATATTTATCAATTGGAAGAGGAGGCTATAACTCTTGTTACATATAAATTATTGATGACTGGAGTCTGCCTTATATTTTATTATAAATAATTATATATTTATAATCAGGGATTATGAATGTAATTATACAGTTCTTAAGAGGTCCTGTAACTCTTATTGGCTCGTTCAAGACTTTCAGGAATGATTCCTAGGGAAGGTTCCCTTACCTGTTCTTTTCCTTAAGAAATCTTGGATATGGGGAAGATGTATAGGAGTATGGGTGTGATGAATGTTTAAATTTAAAATAAGAGGCAGGTCTTGGGATCTAATGAAGGAGGGGTTATCTCCAGCTTTGGATACAGGAATGAGAATGAGAAACAAAAGCTTAGTTAAGATGCTACATAGTGTTGAATGGTATATTGGTACATCTTCTTGTATTGGAGAAGTATGTGAATTTTCGGCTTTGATTATAGTAGATTATAGTGGCTCTCATCAGATGTTTAAAAAGTGTGTTCACATATTTGTGTGTTCTTTACATAGTAAAATTCGATGTTATTAACAGTTTAAGTTATATTACTACTGCTGGACGTGTTAGATGGTGTTGACATATCAGATCTGGGATGATTGGTAAATCTTCTTATCAATAAATTTGCAACCTCATATTTAATGGTGGCTTGGCACTATTTATAAGGATGTGTTTATGTTTATTTTGTTCTACTATTATTTTTTATGATGATGTGCTAACTAGAGAGTAAATCTCGTGACAAACGTGTTTATAAAGTTGAAGAGAATAAAGCTTTTATAAATAAGAAGACCAGATCTATAAATTAATTATTGTATATATTGAAGACCTCTCATGGTTTAAATGGCAAATAGATATTTTCATACTTTTATTTATTATTATACTGGTATTTCAAGCAATGTCATGATTTATAAATTAAGAGCAAATTTTCTGATATTCCAACCAGCCCGTCTGTCTACTTGGAAAGTGGATGAGAACTTCCATCATGGAATGTGTAAACTATTGAAGTCACTATTGTTATGTGTGATTATAATATCTGTATTGATATGTCGTATGAGTATGGTAAGTGTTAATGCTTAATTCAGGAATATCGAGAACTTTTGCAGGATAAGAAAAACAGAGAAACAGTAGCATAGTTCAGACTTCAAGAATTTGTTAGTGAGATTACGAAAACTAGATACCCAAATCTTACTAAAAACATACTTTACTATCTGTAAGAAGTGGATATATACCAAATATCTTTGATATTAGTTTTTGTATCAATATTATGATATATATGTGGAGGGTTACTTGAACATAATTTGACTAGGGTTCAGTTGGATGGATAATATCTAATTTCCTTGGGATTTTCTCATTATCATTAACCTGCCATAAAACAGTTTTGTAATGTCTTTAAAAAGGTTTTTTAAAAAAATGCTAATTATCAAAGTGAAATATTGAGAACTTTTTGGAGGCCTGTTTATTGAGCGTCTAGGGTTTTGCTTGTAGTTAATAACTCATATTGGATTGCTTATAGGAATAATTATTGAGTTGTTATTTGAAGTAACAGGTTGTGTTCTATTAGCTAGGTGTGTTAGACGAAAATGACTGGTTGTTAATAGCTAGTAAGATTTCATTGATGTGCTGTAGAATGATGAAATTATAAGGGCCACTCTATATAATATATATATCATGTTATTTTATGGATTGATGGTATCGTCTGAGTGCATACTATTAATATATGATATTTTAGGTATATTAAATATAAAATGAGTTATATTGATCTATGTCATGATATTGTAGTAGTTAATAGGTATATGTACTTATGGAATATGTGATGAGATTTATTTATATTAATGTAATATGTTATAGTAGTATAGTTATATGTTTTAGTTAATAGATTTGATTATTAATATATATTATATTATAATTATAAGTATTAGATAAAGGCATTACTATAATAAATATTATTAATATATATATATATTAATATATAATATTATATTATATATACCTGATTATTAATATATAATATTATTATATATAATAATATATATATATATATAATATATATATTAATATATTAATATATATTAAATATATATATATATATATATAATATATATATATATATAATATATATTATAATATAATATATATATATATATATTAAATTATATATATTATATATTATATATATATATATATATATTAATATATTATATAGATTATTAATATAGCTATATATTAGGGATGTGCAGAATAGTGAAAAAGCCGAATACCTGAGAATACCGAATATATCGGGCTAATAAGAATTCGGATATAACCGAATACAGAAATATTCACGGCCGAAATAGTTTATTTATCAAAGTTCGGTCATTCCATTAGGGAAAAATAAAGAAAACTTACACTGGTCCACAAAAAAAAGGTGAAATTTTACTTGGATGGACTTTTGTAGCACCGATATATAGTAATTCGGAGGTGCAGATCCCATATATATTCTCGGATTTTCTGTATCACATCCCGTTTCCGTGCAATCATGGATCCCTATTAATTATTTGCATATTCGCCATAAAATGAAATCAAAAATTATCAATGTTGTCGCACTAAAAGTAGGTAACTGTATTTATTGACGTTAATACAATTCAACGCATATATCTACAGTAGCAGTCAAAGTTTACTGCGATCGATATTCGGGAACCTATGTAGGTAACTTTGTAACTCTACATGTATGGATAGCCATGTAACCTGGATGATGTCTTTTCAAATCCTATATCTGAAATAACAGCGGATTGGTCCGTTAGTTATTGTTCACTAATATAGTTCACCCAGGGTGAACTGAACGGTCTTGTATGAGAGGTTGTATTTTCCTGAATTGTGTTGTCCTGAGCTGTTTGGTTGGCTTCTAGAAGGTTGTCAATGAAATTGACTACTGTTGGACAATGAGGCAAAGAATAACATTTTATCTGTAACAAGAAAACAGAGCTGCGTAGAGGGGCTTCTTTCAGTCAAGATGGAATCGACTTGTGTTATTGCAGTGAAAGTTTAGCATAGGCACTACTACTCGCTATCGTAACTCACCCAGCATACGATGCAGGGTGAGTGGCGACTGTTTAATTGACACTTACTACAAGAGCAGTTATTAAAAAGTTGTGTGTATTGTTGCTAACTCAACAGCAACAGGTATGGCTTCGGTTCACCGAGTAGGGTACTCGGTACGAATTGAGAGAGGAGTATGCAAAATCAAAATTGAACATATTTGGAGAAAGTAGAGGCTACAATATCAGGTAAATGGATGGTAAATATGCGTCAAAAGACCTCAAAATGTAAACATTTTGCTCGGTCAGCAAGCAGGTTTCACCAAATATCCCTGCTTCCTATGCTATTTGGGACAGACCGGGTATATAGCTCGGCAAGGCAATCAACTGGAACCAAAGGAATTGGCACACTAGAGGAACCTTGACACCTAGAGTGACAGGAACATCGTTACGATGAACCACTTGTACAGAGAGAGAAAACATCATCTTACCTCCACTACACAGTAAACCTTGGTTTGATGAAACAATTTTTGTGAAGGCCCTGGACATGATGGTGAACATGCTTCCCGCTATATATTGACTCAAATCGTATTCCTGGTCTGTAGAGTGACGAGGAATAAAAAGCTGGGATATTATTATGATAATGGCCCACAAATATACAGGTACACTCTTTTCCGTGTTCACTGCTTTTCTTCTTTTGCTACAAACAATGACTGTGTTATCTTGTCACGGCTCATAGGCGTCTTCGCGTCATTATGGGCCTCTCTCCAAGTCACTAGTTGGAGTAAGGGTGGCTGCATACAACGAAGCGGAATGTACAGATGAGAAGGGCAGAGAGAAAAGCGAGAGAAAACCACACTTGACAGCAAATACGTATACGAGGAACTAGAGCTGGAGACACGTCAGCATGCAGTCCTCTTTTCATTCTCAATGGATGTAGAATGAGTATAAAGTTCACTACTTACAATTATCTCTTACTTAACATACTAGGCGATGTTAGTGATAGCAGGGTAAACGCTCCGAGGCAAGATCTAAAGTTCATCGGAAGCGACCGTTTACAAGGGCGATAGATGGATTAATCAATAATTAGAGTGGCCAGAGTTTATGGTAGGTATGGAGCTCTGGAGGTGGTGAGGGATACTATGACCGCGCTAATGGGACAATAATGTAAAGATCGTCCCTACGATTAGTAGAAAGTTACTAACGATCGTAGTATGTTTAGCATTAAACTAAACCCCATTCTACCTGGGTCGATAAAGCATTCATTGTTGTCCAAGTCTTAACTGCTTTATTCATAGTTGTATTATAGTTTAACATATATCTACTCGGAAAGACAATGTAAATCATATCTTTGCGATTTGTGTTCTCGCGGTGCGGCACCTTCACTATCACTCCAATATATATTTCTCATACTATAATGTATAGGTTAAATAAAATGATATATATATATTATCAGGGGTATACTATAAATATTATATATATATATCGGGGTTAAGGGTTTCGCCTTCATTACCTATATATATATACTATTATATGGGGGAGATAGGTGGTATATATATATATATATATAGTATACTATACATAACCATTTATTTATATATATATATCCAGATGAATTCGTGATGACCCTCTTGAAAAAGGTAAAAAATCATAAAATATCTCATCATATCTGTGTTACACACAATATCTCTCAAATGCGATGTAATATAAGACAAAACACCCCGATTTACATTTTTGGAAATCCAGCCACATCAAGGGTATCAATTTGACGAAACTCCCCCGCCAAGAAAATTTCATGTGTACCAAGTTGTTATATAGAAAGTTATAAACAAAAAGTAAATTACTAATTTCTTACCTATAGCAAAACCATTCACTTAATTAAAAATATTAAATGAAAATTGAAAGTTTCGTAGTTAAGATATTAAACTACTTTCATTTGAAATAAGCTTCTAAGGTTAAAATGAAAGAACATTAGCAGTTCTCCATTTTCAGGGGAAAACCTATTTTCTTGTCGCTTCATAAATATTTCCTCCTGTTTCTAAAATATTCTTTTCACTTCGACCTGTGACGGTGGTACGCTGAAAGGTATTTTATTGGCTAGTTTTTTAAAATTCATAAACTATTTCCAGTGTTTTTTTCCACCAATTGAATTGAATATCATTGTCTTCACTGGGCAAAGTAGGCAAAGCTTATATATTTGTTTTTATTTCCTTGATGTTTTTCCCCAGTACACATGAACCATTTTTTTTTATTTTATGTACAATAATCGACACCACATCGTTTTCAGAAGCAATGGGACTTTCTTTTTCACTCTCGACTTTCTTTTACTGTATGATAACGTATTTTGATGCCACAATTTTGGCTCTTTAAAAACATTCCAGTCTAAGAAGATAGAAACTCAATGGAGCAAACCATTAGACTTTCACTCTCCCCACTACGTGAATCATCGTCAGCAATAGAACATCAGGTTAGCTAACTTTTTCATGCCAACTCTCTACGTTTCACATGCCTCGATACGACCATTATCTTTTTTATGTTATTACTTCAGGTACTCGATTCATGTTGGAATTAATCTACGACTTAATCGCTAGCATTCTAAGAAAGTAGCTTCCCTCACACCAAAGATTTATCACATGAAACTTAGAAAGTCTTTTTTCTCTAACTGATTCCTGCTTAAGCTGCTTCTCAACGGCGAGTTGTAATCATCTCATCAGAGAAGACTTTGCTTTTTAACTATGCTCACCCTTATATATCTTAAAAATAGACTTTATATATGAGAGTCACTTGGGCGACTGCTCTACTTTTAACGTTTAACGCTTGCTATGATTCTACGCTATAGATGCTCCTGGTCAACTCGGTCTCAAAGTACAATACGCAATATAATTCTTTGCCACTTCGATATAAGGTCAGACGATATCAACATTTATGCATTTGCAATTCAGCCAAGCGAATACATAATGGATTAACGTGTGAATTCTTATTGTTCTTAAACTCAATCTTTTAGCCCCATATTATACATTTTAAGCTTTCTGCCCTTTTTCTTCCAGCGTGTAGAACGTCTATCGAACATTAATTTCACTATGCTGTTTTGACATTCGCTGCAATTCTATACAAGTTTTAAGCTATTGCAATTCTGACTACGTTCATTCGTTGCCTGAATTGTGATGCGCAAAATTTGCACTGTAGGACTACTCCTTCAAGCAACTAGGTCACAAACTAAATACTTTAAACAGCACCTTCTGTAGACAAAATAATTGTGTGATATCCGAGTGAATGCAAGTTGCAACCAGGGATAGAGAGTCAGGCATCGATGTGAGTGGGTCGAAGTAGTCTTTTTGTAAGAGAGTGAGTCTAGTCGGAGTTAGGCTCAATATTCTTTTGAATAATAGTCGAGTGAGTACCGACGTACATATTTTGAAAGAAGGGCGGAGTCCGGATGTCCATAGTCGATACATACCTACAAAAAGGGTGCAGATCGGAAAGTCCAGAAGTCTATGGGTAACACTTTTTCACAAAAATGTGGATGGCAGTCAGGGGTCCGGTAATTCTTTCAATAGAGGTCGGAGGTTGGAGTCTAAGGTATAAGGGTTTGAAGAAGCGCGTCGGAGTCGTAAGTCTCAGGAAATTTTTTGAACACGTACACTACCACAAACCCTGGGGTATGCAACATTGCTCACGGAATACCCAACATGAAATTGAATAGCTAATTTCGCATTCTCCCACCTTTAATCATCAGCCTACGCATGTTTGGTCCATTATCCCGAATCACTAAATTTAAATGAATTCTAGTTTTTAGAATATTGAAAAATGTCAAAGGGCCCTAGTAGCGCACTCTCGAACAACATGCACAAGATATTTCGCTCATATTTGCCTACAAAACATTTGGCCCTATAATTTTTTTATTTTTTTGGAACAATTTCAAAATTTTACATTCTGAAGCAAAACTCGACCACGGACTCCCTTGGGAAGATGTAATTCATTTTTATTCAGTTCATATTCGGCCCGAATAGTTCTGCAAAAAGCCGAATAATACCGAATATTCGGTTTTTTGGCCGAATAGGCCGAATACTGAATACTTACCGATTAATTCGGAACTTGCGCCTACTCATCACCACTAATATATATACTACTATTACATATTAGTTATATATTACTCACGTTATATCCACTATTATTAGTATATATCATATAAAGCACTATAATATTATAATATATATATATATATATAGTATATAATATAATATATATATATATATATATATATATATATATATATATATAATATAGGTTTGTTGCTTTGGATAACTCAAAGAGCACAATAGAACCAAATAGTACTAACGCATAATAAATAATTTGAATTGTTTCATTTTTTACAATTTTTAAAGAACATATAATATCATAATTCTTTCATTCATTTTATTTACTTCCATTATTTCACTGTAACTCCTTAATATTTTAAATTTAATAAACAAATATACTTAATATAAAAAAATAGGATCAAATTGTAGCTTCAATACCATAAACCAAATATCTGACCTAAATTGACTGAGCCAATTTGAAAACTTTTATTAGGTCATATGCACACCTTTGAATTTACACACCAATAAATACAAGGAACGACAAACATCTTTTAATTTATTTTATTCTAATATGTCGACAAAGGTTTTTCCATAATTATATCCTTCAATGAAATTTTTTTTTGACTGAGAGACTGCCCACCCCCAACCCCCCCAGTAGGTCAATTTATGACATCAAAGCTTTCTGAGCACGTCCACAAATCTCTTAATTTTCTTATTTTGGAGGGAAGAGGGCAATGAGTAGGGAATATACGCCACAATCACCACTTTGAATTTCTTGGCATTTTCTGATTCTGAAATATATATTAATAACATCATCGTATATCTTTGAAACCACTATTACCCACTACTATATGGAAGTCCAAAAATTTCTAGTAGACCTCAAGAAAAAACTTTCCTTTTTATCAGATAACTTTTTAAAAACTTTCCTTTTCTTTGATTTAAGTTTAAGTATTCTTGCAATTTTTTTTTAGCAGATCTTGAATATATTTACAGTACCAGATTTATTGTTCAGGCTTCACCTATCAGCCTTTTTTTATAGTTGTAAAAATATTGTAAAAAAAATGCTCTAATGTTATTTTGAAACCAAGGTTTTTTATTTTCTTTTCTTACTTTCGATCTCCTTTTCTATGGCATCCCCCTTGAGTTCAATGCTTTAGGAGAGAATAAACAAAAACTGCTGATTTAAAAGAAAAATTGATAATAAATTTGTCACATATTTCGTCCCACACCAAAATAGACCCGGGTAAAAATGATTTTGAAATTCTTGACACCATCCCGATTTTTGGTCATATTCATCGTTCAGCTTATTACAGCAATTTTTTTAATCATAGAAATTTGGCATTGCAACACAAGATACACATTCATTTCTGGTCTTCTCTTCCAAAAAAAAAAGTGATTTTTGAGTTTTGTAATCACTGCACTTGTTTTTTTATTTTTATTATTAACCTTATTATATAATTATTATTATCTTATTTGCATTCACTCAATTATTATTATATTATTATTATTATTATTTTTATTATTATTATTATTATTATCATTATATTATTATTAATTAATTATTTATTATTATTATTTTTATAATTATTTATTATTATTATATTATTATTATTATTATTATTATTATTATTATTATTATTATTATTATTAATTATTATTGATCTATTATTAATTATTATTATTTATTCACTCTATTATTATTAGTGTTCTTATTATTGTTAATAAATTATTATATTATAAGTTGTACTATAATTTTATTATTATTATTTGGCCTCAATGGACGAAAACGTCCCCTAGTAGCCCTTTTCTCCATCTTTTTAATTTAATTAATTCTTTAATTATTATTAATTTATATTTATTATATTGAATTTTAATTAATTATTTATATTATTATTATATTATTATTATTATTATTTAATTTTATTATTTATATATTATTATTATTACAGGTGAAATTGAGAGAAATAAATAGGAAATAAAGGATAAAATTTGAAGTTTGTTCTGTTAAAATTAAAAATGAATACAAAAATTATTAGAAAATAAGAAAAATGTTGAATAAGTTTTTGAAAAAAGATGGTATAGAATTTGGGGTTGAGGAATCAATAACTGCAGATCTTTATTTGACTCACCTTTTAACTCAAGATTTAAAAGATTCCATTCTCCTCTCATCTCTGAGAGCCAAATCAAGAAACGAATTGTTAAAAGCCACATCTCCTTTAGTATTGACAGATTCTTTCCAGGATTTTTTGATATTCAAATAGTAGTGTTATTTATATATTTTTTTATTTATTAATTATCATTATGTTTGTTATATTATTATATTATATATTATATAGGGTTTGGATATGTATTATTAAATATTTATATATAGTTGTATATAGTAGTAATAAGAATTAACAATATAAATAATTTTAGTGGTATATATATATAGGTTAGTTTATATTATTATTTGTAAACTATATTATAAATAATTTGGGTATATATAATTTATCATATTATATTATATTATAATTATATGGTATAATATATACAATATATATTGTGTGAATGATTCATACATACATACATACATTACATACATACATACATACATACATACATACAACATACATACATACATATCAATAACAATATATTACATAACATATCCATGACAATACATACATATCATTTTAACATACATACAATACATATTTACATGTATACATTATCATACAATAACATTATATTAAACACATAATAAAAGGAGAGCATGAATGATATTGAAAAAACAAAGAGAAATGAGGAGCTTACTTGGTAGGTCTTGGAAATGACGGGAGAATGAAGTGGCACCTTATAATGAATGCCAAAATAAGAAAAAATATTTTTAAATTTTTATTTTTTTTATTTTTGAAAGCTCCATATCTGTAAATTTGTATCTAGTCAAATTTGCATTTTGTAATTACTCAAAATTGATATTTATTCTAACTTCAATATTCTGGTTTGCTTCCCCTTGCCATTTAAACATTTTATAACAATAATAATAACAATAACAACAATAAGAATAACAATAATAACAATAGCATAACAATAATAATAATAATATAATAATAATAATAATAATATAATAAATAATAATAAGAAATATAATAAATAATATAAAATACATATAATAATAATAATATATAATAAATAATGAATATAATAAATATAATAATATTAAAAAATTTTATACGATAACAATAACATGAACAATAACAATAACAATAACATAATAATAATCATAATAATAAATTAATGATTAATATATAATATAATATAATAACATAATAATAGCAATAATAGTATATAATAAATATAATAAATATAATAATAATATATAATAATAATAATAATAATAATATAATAACAAAACAATAATAATAAATAATATACTACATAATAATATATAATAATAATAACTAATAATTAATAATAATAATAACTATAATAATAATGAAGTAATATATAGATAATAATAATAATAATTATAATAATTATATAAATAATAATATGCTATTTAATATTTACCTTATTCATATAAATAATAATTGTGTATACTCAAATATACAGGAAGTCTGTTTTGAAATTTCATTGCTTATTCAATGAAAATAAATATATTGGAATGTTTCGTTTTGGAGAGGTGACAATATTTCAACCAAATTTTATCTATTCTTTTTATTTAAGAAGTTATAAATTATCTTAATTATCTTTTGAATCTGGATTCATTTGTAATTTCCCTTAAATTTCGAGGCAATAATTCCCAGAATAAATAATAAGCCCTTATTAATGCTATATAATATATAAAACTAATAATATTAATGTAATAATTAAGTGTAATAATATTAATGTAACTTTTCTTAGTTTGTATTCTTAAGAGAAGGTGTTTCGGAATACTCAGATTTCTAGTACTGTTGCTATGTGTTCAATTTAGGCTATCCAAATATCCCGAAAAAAGGCTCTTCATCATTAAAAGAATTCATATGTATAAACTCTCCGAATTTAAACTTGTGTAGATCCTTATGTGAGGGATATGTTACATGCCATGTAGAGATCAACTTTGTGTATATCATAACGAGAATAAATATTTCGTAGGGCGTTATTTTGGGTAACAATAAGGGTTTTAATGCAATTTCGGTCGATCCGCCCTAAGTCAATATACGCAAGTTGATAAAAGGGAAAATAATTGAATAGTGTAAATAAATTCGGGATAAGTTTGGAAATACATTTTTAATGCATATAGAATAGAGGTATTCCTGTGAACACCTTTACACAAGTAATGAATATATTTGTTAAGTTTCAGATTATGCTGACAATCAGACCTAAATATTTTATTTAATTTGAAATATCCGGTTGCTGCACAGTCAAGGAAAACTGCTTAAGATCATTTTACTGATGAACTGAAAAAGGATAGAAAATATATAAGCTTTACTTTTTCCTGAATTCAAAGAGAGCTTATTAGCATTAGTCAATTAAAATTATTTTTTGTACGTCTTAGTTGAATGTGGCTAATATCCATACCTGAAAAGTAGGCCACAGTGTCCTCTGCATATAGAAATAATATGACATCAGAGGTTACCTTAACAAGATTATTAATAAATATACTACTATAAAGAAAGGAGGCAAAAGTTACGACCCCCTGATGTATCCATAGTTGTTGCATTTCCCGTCCCGAATGGAGATTTACCTAATTTGAACATATTGATTTCTGTTGCTGAAATAGTGTTTGATAAAAGAGAGATAAATGCGTCTAACGCCATATTTTTCTAACTCTCTAATTAGAATGCCTAGATTAGGGCTCTGCCAGTGAGTGGGGATGTTTATCTGTATATATATATATATATATATTTAATATATATATAATATATAATATATATTATATAATAATAATATATATATTATATGTTATTATAACGTATAGTAGTAGTATAACGTGTAATACTCACGTAGGTATATATATATATAATAAACGGTATAACTTATATATTTAAAGCTCGTATAAATATATTATAATATATATATAAAAAGTTGTATAAGGTAATATATATATAAATATATAATATATATATATTAATAGATATATATATATTAGTATATAAATAATATATAATAAATACAAGATAAGTATATATTAATATATATATATTATTTATATATATTAATGATAAGGAGTAGTAGTAGTAGTATATAGTAGTAGTAGTAGAGTATAGTAGTAGTATATGATGTAGTATGTAGTAGTATATAGTATAATATATATATAGTTATTTATATATATATTTTTATCAAAAGTTGTTGAAAATACGGCTTAGGAAAGAAAATTATTTTCAGCAGTTTTTGGTCGGACCGTAGGTGCGTTTATGTGAACGATCGTTTAGAGGGGAGGAGGGGAGAGAGACTGGCATCCGTGTGCTGGACTCTTCGCGCCCTGTACGCATGCAATTATTGGTTTTGTGGTTAAAAAAAAGGGTGTGAGTCAAGTGTCAGCCGATTATAAATCGGGGCATGTCAAGGGATATTTTTGGTGCCTATCGGAGGAGGAAAATTCGATATTGATATGGTTAATCCCTTCTTGCAAGTTTTTCTAGGATTTAGTAAGAGGGGGTGAGAGAGCTGACGCAGCCGGGGCTGTCAAGGACAAGGAGAAAGCACAGTTGTGCGTGGGGAGACACGAATCATGGTAATGGAAATGGGAGACTGGAAAGAAATAACGATATAGTTGAGGTAAATGAAAAAAGTTATCAAATATTTGATTAAATCTATTTGTGAGTAAGCCATTTTTTTTAATATTTCCTAAAAACTTTAACAATGCAATATGTGTTATCTCTTTAAAAAATAAAAAAAAAAAAAAAAAAAAAAAAAAAAAAAAAAAAAAAAAACACAAAACTTCCCTGAGGTTGCGGGAGGCCCGTGGCAGTGTAGGTGGTTTCCAAGGACCGCGCCGTGGGATATACTTTGGGAAGCTAAGCCTTTCAGAGGTAAAAATGATGGGGTTTACTTTTAGCCAATAGTGTTATTTATTTTCAATTTAATAAGCTTTTAGCTCACTAAGGGTTTCATCACTTAACGTATTAATGAAATAATACAAATAAATATGTTGCGATTATATGCAACAAAAAACATTTTGATATGCTATTCATATCCGGTTAAAATTTAAACGCCAGTGTTTTGCCCTAGACCCGAGTGTATGGCGGGATAGGTCCCGTCGTGAGGGTGTAGGTGGTGCCGAGAGACAGCGGGGCGGCTGTTGGCTCTTTGAGGAAGCTAAACTTTCAGAGGTAAAAATAGATGGGTTCACGCCTTTTAGCCAATGTGGTCTCCGAGGTAACACTTTTGAGTAACCATCTCAAGGGTAAGGGTTAAACCCACTTAGGACCATTAAATATTGTACCAAAAAAGTATATTATATATAATATTTTATATATATAGTATATATATATATATATAATATATATATATAATATTATTATATGTAAATAATATAATATAATAACATAATATTAAATATATATATTTAAATATATAATATAATAAACTATATAATTATTAAAATATAAATTTTATTATTTATTATTATATATGATGAAAATTGTCAAATAACACAATGGCATACAAAAAAATTTTGTTCGTCTGACTTTTTGCATTGTTTTTGGATAGTTCGTTTTTATTGCAATTCCAAATATGTCTTCAGGTTATCTCTAGCATCGACTCGTTTTATGTGTGCGACGGCATAAATAATTATTGGGCATTCTTCTTATTGATTGTAGGGTCGTTACCTTGGATCGGCTGAGTATAAAGTCAGTTGTCCATTACCGTTTAAATGGGGATTGCATGCTTAATAAATGATTTATATTTAATTATAGGTACGCGTATAGTATATTATATATATATTTATATTTATATATATATATATATTATTATATTATATATATTATTTATTATATTTATTATATATATATATATACCATTGTTTAATTACATTCTAGTGCAATGATAAATGTTGAAGGTGAGGTACCAAACTTATATATCTTTTATAATTTTCAGAATAGTAACCAAAAATATATAACATTATAAATAAGCATAGTAGACATTGTAAAACGTTGGCAGATTCAATTTGGTTATGGTGTGTTGAGATATGTTATTTCTAAAACATTTCCACCAAAATGTGTAAAGGATACCAGAGATTGAATTAGCTTACGGCCTCTACTTTTTTTTATGCCTATTGGTGACTAGATAAGCTTCTGGGTCACCTTCATATTAGTATGTGGTATGCGAGTTGTAAAACAACCCTAGAAGGGCGCTAAGTTAGGAACTTAGAAAAGTCAAGGAATTTTTTCTAAGGGATAAAGAAAAGTCAAGATTCTTGAGAATAATATAAGAGGATAGGTAAATTGAGGAACAAGAATAGGTAAGTGAAATGCAGAGGAAATTTATTGAAAAATATGGGAACGAAGTTTCAAGAAAAATGGAAAACATCCCTTTATAGGAAGATGAAGAAGAGTAAGATAAGGAAAAGAAGGGGGAAAGATGAAATTCTGTGTGGAAAGGGCAGTAGCATAAGAGAGATAAAATGTAAAAAGTATAAAGAACATTTAAGGAAGTCACATTGCCCTTTATGCATATTTAGATGAGTTAGACACTGAAATTCTTAGGAAAGATTTGGATTACATTAATATCGAATAACTCTCACGTGGCTAGCATCTCATAAATGTGACCCAAAAATATAAAAAAAATAATTCATTTAAAATTTTATAAATTATTTTGTAAATTATTTTATCCTTTTCACTTGTTATTTTCTTAACAACGAGAAGTACTAACAAGTTTAGCTTCCTTCTTTAGAGAAATAAGGAAATGTGGGTGCTAATGTAAAAGTGTAATCTTAAAAAAAATTCTCCGATTTTATATATATTGACCAAATGTTTCGATAATACGAAATTATAAACTCTTTCATACCTTTTAGTGCAAATCCGTGGCAGTTAAAAATCCACCCTAGGGTTTTACAACATCGTGACACACTCTCACTTGTGGTATCTCGTCAATATAAGGGTTCATCCCCTGAGCCACACCCACAACCATGCTCTCCCACAAAATCTCGCCATTCACTCCTATTATGCACCTTTCTTGTCGCCTATGCCAAACTCACATTCTATTCTTTAGACACTCCTTTATTGACTCCACTCACTTTTCCATCGTTCGCAGTATTCGCCCAAGCACACCTAACCACCTTATTACACCTCCGCTTAACCAACGACTCAATCATCCACCTTTTCATAAACTGAACCATCTTAACACACCATCATTTCTTATTCGCCTTCTTTCTATATAGGAAGAAAATAAAATATGCTGAAAGATTAGGAATCAACATAAGTTAGTTCACTACATGGCTGACTAAGTATTCATTCTTACACTTATGGTTTAAGAACAGTAGAAAAATTTTCCTTAATAAGTTAAGTCCTCGACCATGAGTAGTGGCTACTAAATTCCAAATTCCAGGGATAGCCGAGTTATAAAGCGTCTGCAATGGAAAGGGATTGAAAATCAATCGTGAAAAGAGTAAAGTGATAGGAATGGAAGGGAACTATGGCAGGAAAGTTAATATAAGTAATGGTTAGGAGGATGTGGAATGGTTGGAAAATGTAATAATGTTTACGTATTCCGGATTCGATGTCAGAGGGCATGAGAGTAGAAGTGAGAAATAGATAACAGACTCATAGGTTAGAGAGAAAACTTCCGAAAAAATAATATCCTGAGAAGGGTGAAGAAGACAGTCTAATATTCAGAAAGAATATAGGTATGTCTAAACAAAAGCGATCTCAAGCGCCATCAAACCAGCTCATGATGGAGAATTTAAAAAAATATACACAACAAAGTGCGAACAATTAGCACGAACTATATAGGTTGCTCAGTGGTCAGCACAAGAGGTCACTCGGACAAACTTTCAAATCCTTCGTTTATCTTCACTGAAGGAACGACTATATAAAAGAGAACTTGAAATAGGGCAAACTAATTTTCCATGGGACGTTTTCCATACCCCGTAGGGGAGGGGCGCCGGAACCCCCGCTCTTTGGTATTGCGGGGGTTCCTCCGCCCCTCCCCTACGGGGTATGGAAAACGTCCCACCCTCATGCCCACGTCCGCTCGAGCCCCCTAAAGAATTTTAACGCTGATTCCATATATGTTATTATTTTTTTCTACCTAATGTTGTAGTTTGGAGATAAAAAAAAAAAAAAAAAAAAAAAGAAATTTTTTTTTTGCACTTTTTCCATACAAATTTCACACGCGATTCCATATATGTTATAAGTTTTCTATTACCTATTTAGTTTCGAGAATCATGCGGGTAACTTCTTTAGTTGGCCATATATATATACTTTAATATATATATTATATATACGTATATATATATAATATATATTATCTATTATATATTTTATATTATATTCTATATTAACTATATTATATATATATAATTATATAACTAGGCAATATCTAAATTATATATATATAATATATTAATATAGATAAACATATATAATATATATACTTATACTATATATATAAATACATAAAACTATATATATAATATAATATATATAGTACGTATATATATAAATATTATATAAATATATATATATATATATAATATTATATATATAATTATAATATATAATAATATATAAATATATAAAAATATATAATATATATAGTATATATAATTTATACAAATATTATAATATGATAGTATATCAATAATATATTCTATAGTATATTATATATAATATATAATATATAATATATATATATATATATATTTTATATATATATATTTAATATATAATATACTAATAGATAATAATATATATATACTAATATATATATAATTATTATATATAATATATAATATATATATATATAGATATATATATATATTATTAATATATATATCATTATATATATTATATATATATATATATATATATTTTAAATAGTTTTTTTTATATTTTATCTGTCATTTATTTACTTTCTCTTTAGTCTTTCTGTGTCTTTTTATTTAAATGTTTGTTTCTCAAAGTTTTTTTTTCTGAAGAATGAAAGAGTAAGTTTAAAAGGCATAAAAAAACAGACAAAAAAAAATAACATCTTAAAAAAAACACTTAAAAATTTAAATTCAGTCGCACGAAATTCCTTAAAGTATGGATTAATTTTAAAGATGGGAAGTGCAGTAGAGAATCATTCATTTTAAATTTAGGATTATTTTAAAGGTAATTATAAACTTTAAAATATTATAAAATTAATAATTAATCTTAAATTTGCTAAATAATTAAGATAAAAAAAATGAACTATGAACTGGAAGTTAAAAATCTTGATTTATGTACTACTTAATATATATATATATATATAGTACTATATATATATATTAAGTTTATTTTTCTATACATACATGAAAATATTCAAAATATATAAAAAAAATTGTAGTTTTCTCTAAACGATAAGTTATACTATATATAAAAAGTGGAAATTTAAAGTAAGTAATTTAAATGATAGTATTTTTATTATAATTTTTATTTCCAGTGTGCATATTGGAATATGAATTATAGTAAGTATCACTATATATATATATTAATATTATAATAATATAGTATATATATATATATAAATATATATAAGAAAGAGAAAGACATCTTCTTAAAACAATATAATACAGTTTATATTATATATATATATATTATATATATTTAGTAGACACAGAGTTATAAAAAATTTAAAACCCTTTGAATTGGGGGGAAAATAAATTTAAAACACAATTTTTATTATCTTACCTTATAGCAAGATAAAATAGTTACAAATGATCGAGAATAGGAGAGAGAAGAAGAAGAGAGAGAGATAGATTATGAGAGAAGAGAAGATAGAAGAGAGAGAAGAGAAAATGATCGAGAGAAGAAGAGAGAGAGAGAAGAGAATGGTGTTAATTATAATTATTAGTGTAAGAAAAGGTCTCAAGAAGAGGAAAAAAGAAATAATAAATGTAGAATCACAAAACTGCAAATGGAAGTTTAGTCTTGATGCTCAATTAATAATGTTTCAACGATAAGGAAAAGAATTCTAAATTTTCAACAGGCATATATAAGAGATAGGTAAATTGAGGAACAAGGATTGGTAAGTGAAATCAGACTAAAGTTATTGAAAAAATATGAAATGAAAAAAAAGGAAAACATCTCATTATAGAAATTCAGAAGAGTAAATGAAAAAGATGGAAAGAGTAAAAATCTGGATGCTAGAAAATGGCCCAGTACTATAAGATAGAGATCAAATTTAAAAAGTATGAAGAACATTTAAGGAAGTCACATTGCCCTTTATCAATATTTAGATGGGTTAGATACTGAAATTCTTTAGAAAGATTTGGATTACATTAATATCGAATAACTCTCACGTGGCTAGCATCTCATAAATGTGACCCAAAAATATAAAAGAAATAACAATTCTTTTAAAATTTTATTAATTATTTTGTAAATTATTTTATCCTTTTCACTTGTTATTTTCTTACCAACGAGAAGTACTAACAAGTTTACCTTCCTTCTTTGGAGACATAAGGAACTGTGGGTGCTAATGAGTGGTCTTGATAAAATAAATCTCCGATTTAAATAAAGGACCTCTATATATTGACCAAATGTTTCAATAATACGATATAATTATAAACTCTTTCATACCCCTCAGTGTAAGTCTGTGACAGCCAAAAATCCACCTTAGGGTTTCACAGCACCGTGACACACTCCCACTGTGGTATCTCGTCTACATAAGGGTTCATCCCCTGGGACACACCCAAAACCATGCCCTCACACAAAGCCTCGCCAATCACTCCTATTATGCACCTTTCCTGTCGCCTATGCCAAACTCACTTTCCCTCCTTCAGACACTCCTTTATTGACTCCATTCACTTTTTCTTCGTTTTCGCAGATACCCAATACACTAACCACTATACATCCGCTTAACCAACTGACTGCCATCCATCCTTTTCATATGACCGAACCATCTTAACACACCATCATTTCTTATTTGCTATACTTTTATATGGAAAAATAAATAGCTGAAAGAATTATGATCAGCATAAAGTTATTTCATAAATAGAACAATGTACTAATTAATGGGATATAGTGATATAACAAATTTTAAGGACATAGAAAATTTTATCTGATAATGCATGATATATGTAGGTAGGAGATAAATGTAATAGTATTTGTCGATGACAAGGAACTTATTCTTATTTTTGAAAAAAAATTGCGACCGTTGATAGCTGATTTGTAAAGAAAATCAATCGTGAAAAGAGTAAAGTGATATGAATGGAAGGGAACTATGGGAGGAAAGTTAATATAGGCAATGGTTAGGAGGATGTGGAATGGTTGGAAGATGTAATAATGTTTACTTATTTCGGATTCGATGTCAGAGGGCATGAGAGTAGAAGTGAGAAATATATAACAGATTCATAGGTTAGAGAGAAAATTTCCGAAAAAATATCCGGAGAAGGGTGAAGAAGAAAGAATATAAATATGTCCATAAAAAAGCGAGCTCTAGCGCCATAAACCAATACTTGATGGAGAATTTAAAAAAATATACACAACAAAGTGCGAAAAATTAGCACGAACTATATAGGCTGCTCAGTGGTAATTTTTGAAATTGAGTTTTTAACGGTCAGCACAAGAGGTCACTCGGACAAACTTTCAAATCCTTCGTTTATTTCATTTGAGAGAGACAATATATAAAAGAGAACTTGAAATAGCACACACTAGAGGGTAAACCGGTAAGGTAATCTAAATAATCAAACGCCCACGTGTTAGGAATCTTATTAAGACTGAAAATCAGCTGATAAGTAAACTCTCGAATTTTTGAGCGGAAGAATCTCATTTGTATGTGCCAACTAGTTCTACAACATTTCGCAATCGCTTTCTAGTCTGCGCTTGTGTTGGAAACCGCTTTAATTCGGGCGTAACTTAAAGATTGGTTGGAGGGAAAATGCTATGAATTTCTTGATGGTGTGAGAATATTTATTGCACGATAGAAAGTAATTTTGTGAAGAAATTATTTAAATAAAATTTAAATATAAAAATAAAGAGAGGATGGATGAAATGCAAATGGGTTTACGTGGTAATTGTTCTTTGGTAATTAAGAAAAAGGAGGAAGAAAAAAAAAGAGTATTTGGAAATAGGAATGAATAGAAGGAGAAAAGCAGTGTGGGAATATGGACAGAAAAAACTATAGAAGGAGCAGGGAGAAATATATGAAGTTGATAAAGTAGCATCTTACCACTTTCTTAGATATGATACAAATATTGACTAAAAATATATATATATATATACTATATAATAATACATAATACATATATATATAGTAAGACGCTTAGTATAAATAAGTAAATATATAATATTATATTAATATATATATATAATATACAATATATATATATATTATATATAAAAATAATATCATAAATATATATTATAATAATATATTATATTATATATAATATATATATATTATATATATAATATATATATAGTATATATAAGTATATATAATAATATAAATTATATATAAAATATATTATATATATAATATATATAATGCTATATAATATTATATTATTAATTTAATAATATATATAATATATAATAATATAATATATATACTTATATATTCATTATAATATCTATATATATTATACTATATATATATATATATATATATATATATATATATATATATATATATATATATTATATAGATATATAATATATATATATATATATGATATATATATATTAACATTATAAAAATTAGTATATATATATTAACTATTATAGTATATATATATATAAATATATATTATATTATAATATATATATATAAAATATATATATATATATATAATATAATACAATATATATATTATTATACTACTATAATAATATAATATATATATTATATATATAATATATATATAAATAATAATAAACAATATATATATATAAATATGTATTACATATATGTATATATATATACTATATTATATATATAATCATAATATATATTAACCTTTATATAATTAATTATATATTATATTAATATATATTATATTATCAATAATATTATATTTTATATATATATTACTAGTATAATATTAACCTAAGCTTAAAATTCCCGAAAAAAAGATTCCCTTATGCTTTAAATAGTCACGATTTAACATTTAATATCATAAGCAAGCAAGGAACAGTATCATAACTTTATTTACACTGCCAAAAAAAAAAAAAAAAAAAAAAAAAAAAAAAAAAAAAAAAAAAAACTTCGTTACGTTAGCAAATATAATTAAAACAGAAAATAAATCAGGAAAAATAATAAAAATATATAGTTTCGTTTAAGAACATTTAAATTATTCTTCTTGTCAATTTCATCCAGTCTTTTTATAAATAACTGGAACAATTAAACTAGAATTGAATTAATACTTGTTTATCTAAAGTAATTAAATCAATTTAAGTTCTATTATAAAGAATAACGTTTATAGTACACAGTTTCATTTGATTATAGAATACTAAATATAAATTAATAAACAACAAATTCACCAAAGAAACCACACCACAATATAATATATACAACCACTATAAATACCAAATAACTACTACCTCACCTACCCCCGCACCTATTACCCCACTACCCATATAATATATTTTTTTCTCCTACCACTATACACTACCTAAACCACCTTAACTATAACCCACTATACCACTCATCACGCTATAACTATACACTATACATAGAAAACCTTCCTCTTCACCACCCTCAGCGTCACTATATATAATATACTACCTCAACCATACACCACCTATACCCACTATACCCTACTATATCTATATACTATACTCATATAGAATATACTAATAATAACATACCTACCCTAATATATATATAACCTCAATAAAATATATATATATATATATATATATAATATAATAATATATATAATATGGTTGTGTGGTATAGAAAGTGTGAATGCAGGAAAGGGCTGGTGCAATTAAACCCATGGTGGATGTAAGGACTAAGTCTTGAGTCCCCTAGGGTTTTGCATTAGTATGTTGTTAACTGTATTAATGCATAGTAGTGAAACTATGGTCGGAATAAGATACAGATATAAAATACAATGTTTCAGATGTACATCTAAGGCGCGTGAGATTGAGACAAATGATAAAATGAGCGAATGAACGCATTGGGTTTGTTGTGTGGTAGAAAGGAGTAAATGAGAGAATAATATTGAGAATATGGAATGGTTATTCAGTATTAAAGAATAATAATTGAAATCTGACTATCGAAGTTATAGGAATGTGCGAACCATAGGCTTGGAAACCGAAGAGAAAGTGGATGACGTCAGTAAAGGAATGCCTGGAGCGAGAGAAATGTGAGTTTGCAGATGCAACAAGAAAAGTGCATACAAATAGACGTGGAATGGCGTTT
>JABUQX010077024.1:77500-87500 GCA_015478945.1 Trachelipus rathkii
TTGTTCCCATCGTTTAAATTTATAGTATGACCTAAAATGCTGTTACAGATTCGAAACCACATTTGAATTGTAAAGATTAATTCATAAAATTTTTCCGCAAAAGTAACGTCAAGGCAGAAATTTGTAGCAAACATACTACCATTGTAACGAAACACATGGTCTGCGTAGTATAATAATCAATTAGATTATTTTTTGAACATTTTAGGGTAAATAAATTATCATTAGAAAAATCTCTCATCCGATCCAGACAAACGCAAACCCACAACTGCAACATCAGCTTCATCAAGCAGCAGAGCTCTGCAGTCTCCATCTCGCTTAATAACAGACAAATATAGTTCAATTTGAGCCTATGCAAATATTCTTCAAACTAAGTAATAAATTTGATGGGTTCATTGCGACATAGAAAACCTTCTTAAATATTTTAAAAGCCGATAGATGGAAAAATAATGCATCTTTTAAGAATTGTAAAAAATACTAAGAATTTTGTGAATGTTTTTCCATTACCACGTACAGAATGCAAAAGAATCCCAGCGGACATCAAAAAGTTCTTCTGAGGATTGCATCAGAGTTTCACTACTTTATACCCTTACCTGATCTCCCTCATCTACTGATATCATATTTTCGACACCCAATATAAATTTGCATTTAAACCATTCAGGATAAGAAAATTAAAAAAATCAGCAATAGTAAAAACAATACATCTGAACTCATTAGAGCCTCTATAATTATCCTTTCTCACTTCGTTGCCCTTGTAAATTTCTGAATAATCAGATAGAAATTAAAAGATGAGAAAGAGATACAGAACATTACTACAAAATCATCGCACATTTTTCCCAGTAGTTGCACAAGCAACTATAAGTACTTCTCACACTTCCACCGACTACTTGAACAATTGAAATGCGTTTAGACCTTACGACACGTTAAAAAGTGACTAACGTCAACTATTTCCAGCGAAAGATTAAATGACTATGACTTACAAGGCATTCACGGGGGAAATAGTTCACTGTAAAATATCAATGTTAGAGCGAAATTAACTGAATTTGGATATAAAAAGAAATTATTTAAATCTCTTTTCAAACTTAAAAAAGACACCTATATATAATATATATAATATAATATAAACTTCTTACTGATCAGACTATTTGGAAAAAACTTTCTAAATTAGAAATATTCATAAAGATGGCTTAGTGTTGGATTACATTTTATTATTCAAAACTTTAATACACTATTTTCATACATTACATAATAATATTAATATATATATATATATAATATATATATATATATTATATATATAATATATATATTATTAATAGATAATATATATTATATATATTATTAAATATAATATAATATATTATATATATATATTAATCAGCATTCTCAATAAGAATAATATATATATATATATATATAATAATATACTCTATATATATAATAATAATATATATAAAGAAAATATATATTATATATATATAATATAAATATATATATATATATATAATATATATATTTATATATAATATATATATAGATATATATAATATTATATATAATAATAATATATATATAATATATATTAAATAATCTATAACAAATTAATAAATATATATAATATAATATATAGTATAAAATATATATATATATATAGTATATATATACTATATATATGAGGCGAACTCCTGCCACTCGCTACTCTGACTCTGCTCACACACGTTGACTTATAGAAACGAACTCTTATTTTCCATTATCATAATGTACGATAATATTTTCCTATTTTTTTGCGAAATTCAAATAAATTATATTAATAATATACTTAAATATTTAAAGATACGCAAATGAAACGAAAAAATGAAAAAATAGCTACTATTATTAAATAACGCTTTAAACATTAAAAAATAGCCACTAAGCTGACCAAGACAATTGCGGATATCGTATCTTGGAATTTATCAGACTAAAATTGTTATAACATTACGATGTTAATAAATACATTTTAAATACATACATACATAATTGTGATTATATAACAAAAAAATATTTATAAAACAAATAAATAATGAAAATATTACTAAAATACTTTTAACAATAAAAGAAAAAGAAGATAAATTGAAATATTTATTAAAGTTAATCATAGAATCAACAATAGAAAACAATTTAAATAAAGAATGTTTTAATGGGAATAACTCAAAAGTAATTTATTATATATAATAAATATCTATATATATTATATATAATATATTATACATATATATACTATAATATATAATTATATATATATATATATTATTATAATAGTATATATAAATATAGATATAAAGAGAAAGTGACAGTCAGATCATATATCTATATATATAAATATATACTATAACTAATACGTATACGACTAGTACCTACAGTATATAATCTATACTAATATATTAGGTATATATACTCCGAATGAATATAATCGTTGAATCCACCCGTGAAATGTACTTGCCGTTATCTATGCATTTTTGTCTACGTCGCACTTTTATATGAGGAGCAGCGTCGCGTTCTTACAGTAGACCTATTCCATTATCCAGCTGAAAATAGAAAACGAAAAGGATTGAGAAGACACTAAAGTTGGTTTTTTCTTATATAAATAAAATAAAGAATATTAATATTTCATATATAATCCTATCTACCAGCTGTTTTAACTTTTAATCATTAAACCACCCCTACATACTAACTATCAGCTTAAATATCTATATATCCTAATTTATCGAAACAAAAATATTACAGACAAATATAAACCCGGAGTTTTTTATTTACTAATCGAGCTTTCAATTATATAAAAAGTATCAAGGATCAATACTCCTTTACGTCGTTATTCAGACGGAAATGACCTTCGGAAGGTTCTCTTTACTCCTTGAAAACCTATCAACTACACACGACCGTTACCTTTCGACCTAGGAATCTTCTCGTAGTCTGTTTTAGCCTTCCAGTAGCGAACCTTAGGTTAACCTCTGCTCAAATTTAGCTGGAAAAACTAGTGCTAATAATTGCAGCCTTCCTTTAAACTATCTGGGTCGTAAGCTTATCGAGCTTAACCTTGCGTCTGAGTCCGATCAGAATCCAATTCTTGAGTTGGGCCCTAGACTCGACTCCGAACTTGGCTCTAAACTTGGCTCGAAAACTCGGGTCTAACCTCGGCTCCTGAAAATCATAAAATAACCAACCATTAATTGTTGGCTCACTAATAGCATTAAATATAAATTAAATAACGCCAATAGTTATCCACACCATCGGAATCACAATTAATAATTCTATTACCATAATAATAAAATAATAAAATAATAATAATAATAATAATAATAATAATAATAATAATAATAATAATAATAATAATAATAATAATAATAATAAATAATAATAAATAATAATAAATAATAATAATAATAAATAATAAATAATAAATAATAATAATAATAATAATAATAATAATAATCAATAAATAATAATAATCGGTAGCCTGCTACAATCATATATTAAAAACCATTCACACAACAACAAGCATACTATTGACTTGTATATATCCATTCGATACTCACAGTTAAACTAAAAACATAAACAAAACCGTAAAATAATAATAATATAATAATTAAAATAAAATAATAATAAAATGTTTATGTAAATTTGAAAATAATAATATTATAATAAGTAAAATAATACATAATACATAATTTATGGAATAATATAAATATAATAATTCATAATCTGATTCTAAACCTATGCCTTCGTCCGCAATGTTAACCAAAATTATGATGCGCCCCTTTCTTCAAATTGCCTCTCAATATCTAAATATCCTATTAACCGTTGTAGCTGCTTTTTTAACTATGTATTAACAATACCCCCACACACACATGCACACACACACAACACACATATACATATATATACATATATATATATATATATATAAATATAAATATATATATAATATATGAATATATATAATATATATATATTATATATAATTATATAAATATTAACAATATAATATATATATAAATATTATATATATACATATAAACATTAATATATATTATAGTATATTTATATATATATATATATATATATATAATATATAAGTATAAATTAATATATAATCCTTCTTTAATCCTTTCGACATCCTCCTATAGATTACTATGTCTATTTACTCTAAAAACTTTCCGAACCATACAATCCAATTTGCCGTTTCCGTGACTTCACAACCCAAAAAGAATCCATATACTAATTTAACAACTAAGGAGACATACCTAACAGCGTCTATTATTTTATAGTTAGTGGAAGTATTCAAGAAAAAGTAAGTGAATATTTTTAATTTAAACTTAACTTGCCAACTGAAGCACACGAAACTATAAATAGTATTCTTACTTTTAGATTTAAAATCTATCGAAAAATGTCTTTATTTGAAATCTACAGACCAATGTAGTCATTTGAAATGTCTTTATTTAAAATGTAAATCTCACTACCGAAGTAATCTTGGAAAAGTACAATAGCAATTTAAGTCAACAATCCTTATAAAGTCCAATCACAATTTTGGAATGAACCATATAACTCAGCACTTTAGGCGAATTCAATACAACGTTACCCGAACTTCTTTTAAAACGATAGTTTTACTTTAACTGACACTTTCTGCTTCGTTAAAAAATTGATATGACAAAATAGAGCCATGATATCAGACTCAGACACTACTCACCCTTCAAATGGAAAAACCCAATCTTTAAAGAGCGGGAAAACATCCTCATAAAACAAACAATAGGGAAATTATAAAAAAACAACCAAAACGGAATGTTCTTGCCTAACTTCCAATGGATGCCCTTCTTTCCTCAGCCCTTTTATCATACTCCAATACCCTTTGTTGCACATATGGAAGATGTGGAGCCGACCCCCTTGATCGTGTCATTAGCCGATGTCCATTCTCCAATCCTTGTCGAGTTCCTCCCTGTCCTTCCGGTTTGTCATCCAACATCATCCGTTCCGGGTCCCCACCAACTTCTCTCAATTCTTCGTGAATAGACCTGGAATCATAAAAAGGGATATTTAAATTATTTTCAGCATTGTTATTTACTTCCCTACCTTCATCATGTGTTGATGTTGTTATTCCTGGAGCCTCCTCCTCTTCTTCATCAGTGGCATCTGAAACAGTTATTCCTATAGTATAACTGTTGTTTGGAAACCTTAACTCCCTTTCAAATTTCTGCAGATCGAACTCATCATCTGAATTTACGTCCTCTGGTGCTGAGTCTATCCAGTCCAATAGTTCACTGGTATCTACAGGTGATGGCATAGGATCTGCCTCTGTCTGTGTTGCCTTGTCCTCTCCTAAATACTCCGTTTGTGCTCCTGCATCCCTTTTATGGCTTGGTTTGCCTATAGCCAACTGTAAAAGGTCCCATGTCTCCTTAGTTTTTGTCCCGTGCTTCTTCTTCCTTGTTACTCTATCTGGAGGTGCACTGTATACTATACTTACTGATGGTTCTTCCATTTCATCCTCTGTTATTGTTTCACCAATATATTCACCGTCTGGGTGGAATTCTCCTTTCTCATTTTCAAAGTACTGCCTTAGGTATTCTGGTGGATCTGCCCATATTTTTAAGTGTGCATAGTGCACCCTCATAGTTTTACCTTGACCCTCAATATCATATGTCATTCCTCCGGCAATTACTTTGACTACTGTGAAAGGACCTTCGTATCTTTCACTCAATTTCTTCTCTAAGGACCGGTCTGCTGAAATAATTTTTCGTTTGACCTTAACTCCTACTGCATAGGGTAGCCAGTTTGGGTGTCCCTCCTTCCATTTACTTTGTTCTTCCATAGAGATTGGCAGTACCTTTCCCTCCTTGTGTGTTTGAATCAGTAACTTCTCCGCTGGTGTCATCCCAAGTTCAGAGTGCTTCGTATTATTGTATATTATGACTACCCTGGGTAAGCAATCGTCCCACTCCTGATCCTTTGTTGCTGTGTTTTTAAGAAACTCTGCAAACGTACGGTTCGTGCTTTCGACTACCCCGTTTGAAGATGGCTTATATGGGCTGCTAAATATATGGTCGATGTTATATTTCTGGAGCATCTCCCTGAACCTGTTACTCCGAAACTCCACCCCATTATCCGTTAAAACCTTGTACGGAGGCCTCAAAAATGTTGGTAACATTTGTTCTTCGAATGCCCCTGCAACACTTCTGGCCGATTTGTCCTTTAGTGGTCTGACCGCGACCCATTTGCTACAGTGGTCCACAGCCACTAAGCAAGCAATATTTCCTCTCCTTGTTCTCGGCATAGCCATGACATCGACTGCAACCAGTTCGAAAGGGTTGACAACTTGGATTTTCTAGATTGGTGGGAATATAACCTTATGATCAACCTTATTTAGTTGACAAGTAGGACATGTCCTGCATACTTCCTGGATTATGGTATGACCTTTTGGATGCCATACATATCTTGATATCAAATTTGTCAATTTTCCTTGACCTATATGAGCCATATTTCGGTGTATCACCACACAGATACTGACCATTTGTTGGAACCCTATTACTGCGCAGAATTTATCGTTCTTAATCCTTTTAACCAGTATAGTATTGTTCATTAGTAGATCTTCCTTATACCTATAGAATTCCTTTAGTAGTACATCTGATTTAAGAATTGTTTTTTTTTATTCCTAATCTTCTCCTTTAATTTTTTTATCACTTTGGACCTTTCCTGCAATGTCATTATTTCCTTGAATGTTATTATATTGTTGATCCTATCATTATCATTCACTAAGATATTATATACACCAATAAGAAAGCCATCACTAACCTGATCTTCATCATCTCCATGTGCGATGATGCCTTCCCCAAAGTCCAAAATTGCTTATGTTTCTACTAGGTAAATCATTCCGAGAAGAAAACATGCCGGAATGAACCCATCTTTAACGACCACTAATGGCAATACTGTCTTCCGATAGCGTGTATCTATCCTTATGGCTACCGCAGTTGTACATTCGACAATTTTGGTGGTAATTCCGTTCAATGTAATATCCACACTCCATTTCCTTAAAATATGCCCAAATGGTTCCAATTCTTTGACAAATGTTTCCTGAACCAGACTGATAACTGACCCTGTATCCAAAAAGGCACACCTAGAGGTTTCGCCAATAAAATGTTCTGTCATGCAACTCCTGCTATCTTATGGTTGCAACTTTCCGAGATCAGTGTCCTCTTTGCCTTCATTCTAAGTTTTACTCTAATCCTTCCTCTTGATGGTTTTGTTCGTAATAAATTATCTTTCCTCACTTTTCTTCACTGTCCAGGTATTTTTCATTTTGCTCGTCAGATGGTACTTCTTGTTCCTCAACTGACAGTTCGTCTATTATGATGTCATCCTTGTTTACATCAAATGTACCATCGTCCTTTAATAGGTTAAAATGGGACCCTCCTAATACTTGTATGTGGATATCCTTTAAGCCTTCGTGTTTTTTTTCTTTAGGTCCCATATAAATAACTGAACAGCAAATTCCGTGATGTAGCCAAATCCTTAGGTTGAATTCATCACTGGCTACCAGTAATACCTCCGGAATCGGTTCTCTCCCTGGGATGCTGATAGTTTTTAACCATTTCAAAGATTTGGGTTTCTTGTCCAACCCATACAACTTCCTATTGTTTAGTAGAGCCTCTAATAAGAATTTTCTCAATTCCTTGTGGTCCTTCTTCTGTAGTCGTTCCCTTTTCAAGATTTCCTCTAAGCTCAAAAACAAAGAATCCGCGCCTCCTGGCACTAACCTTATTATTTCTAATCCCTTTGGTAGGCCCTCAGGATTTATAGTATTGACTTCCTCCTCTGGTTTCCTTTGGCATAGGGACCATGTGTCCGCAAAGACGTTGTCCTTTCCTGGGTAGTATTGAATTTGGAAGCTGTATTCACTTAGGTCGTCCAGGACACGAGCCAACTTACTGTCTACTAGCTTCATTGTGTGAAGATACACTAGTGGTCGGTGGTCTGTGTAAAGTACAAAATCCTGACCCAACAAAAAAGGGCGGAAGCTCTTGATTCCCCATCTAATAGCTAGTAGCTCCCTTTCTATGGTGGATGTTCTCCTTTCACACGCATTGAATGAGTGAGAGTTGTACGCTATTACTCTTCTTTCTCCTTCCTGTTCCTGACACAAACCTGCACCCATGCCGAATCCACTTGCATCTACATAGAGTTCTAATTTTGCACTGCCTTCTGTGAAGTCTGGAAATGCCAGTTCTACTGACTCTTTCATTAATCCTTTTAAGCCTTCAAAGGCCTGAATCCTTTCATCTGTCCATTCAATTTTGTCCCTTTTTTTTCCTCCTGTTAAAGCACTAAGGGGCGCTGCCACTCCTGAACAATTTTTAATAAACTTTCGCTGAAAGTTTATCATTCCTAGGTACGTCTTAATTCTCCCACATTATTTGGTCCTTTCGAGTTTGTCTACCTGGTCCATAAATTCTGAAAGCTTCCTTATTCCTGCCTGCTGAGGTATGACCAAAAATTTAACCTCTTTATGGACCCCAACTACACTTGCTCATCTTAATCTTAACATTGTTTTCGGAAAATCGCTGTAGAACTGCTCATTAGTAATAGATGTTTTTTCACATTGCCTTTGATATCAAGAGGACGTCGTCTACATATACTACCACTTTATCCGGCTGAATCTGTAGTATTTCTGCAATTTCTCTCTGGAATGCTGCAGGTCTTTTTTTAATCCGAAACTCAATCTTTTGAATCTGGTAACTGCCACTGAACTGTAGAAAATTGGCGTAAAGTCTTACTATCCTTTTCAATGCTTTGTAATACCCTTTCACAAATCTTAGACAAGTGTTATACTTTTACCATGGCATGAAAATCGTTTCTGTGATGTTTAATCCTCGGGACTCTCTGCCTCTGTACCTCATTTAAGCGTCTATAGTCTTGCATAGACAAAGCGTTCCATTCTTCTTCCTGACGGGTACCACTGGGGAACTCCATTCAGCAGCACATGGCTCCACAATATCCTTCAGACACAACTCCTGAACCTGATTTTCGATCTCCTCGTTTGTCCTTTGATCGAATCTTCTTGCCCTTTGATAGATGGGAGTGTAATCGTGTAGCTGTATCCTATAGTCACATCTGAATCTCCCTTGCTAAACACTCCTTTTTGCCTATATAGAACATCTATTATTTTCTTTCGCTGTTCCTGTGTCAGTTCTTCCATAAATGTAATTTCATTTTCTAATTTTTCCCTCGTCCATTCTTCCTCAATGGTTCCTTGTTTTCCTGTTTCTCGTACCATTGTATTTACTGTACATCCTCTGTTTTCATATTTTTGCAGGTTATCTTCGTCCAATACTAGATGGGCTATTCCTATTTTTTCTCCTTTTCCTAATCTTAATTGTCCTGGTATAAGTTTTCTGATTAATATATTTCCTTCTTTTGTATTCCATTTCACCAATCCTGGTAGTACTTTAAACCGTTTGTTGTACCCTCTTCGATTGTTTTCTTCGCCTTCGACCAGTAATTCTTCTGGTTTGATGTCGTAGTATCTTCCTTCTCTAGGCTTAATCTGTTGTGAATTCCATTCTGCTTTCACCGGAATCCAATCATTTGTTGTAATCGTAACCTCTTCTGTGGTACATACTGGTAGGGATGTTACGGTCCCCACACAATTCCCAAATCTTTCTGTAAAATAAACCTGTTCCTTTGTGTAATGTTCTCCATACATTGTGAATGAACCATCTCTTACATCTATTTTAATTTTGTTTCGGATCAAAAATGGCATTCCCAAAATCGTGCCTTCTTTCAACCTTTCTACCACAATGAAGTCTGCCGAACCATAATTGATGTCATCAATAGAGATTCTTAATTTTACTGTTTGGTGGGACTCTACAACCAACTGTGGATCTCCTACTCCTCGTAGCCTCATCACCTTGTTTACAACTTCAGGATTTGAAATCCTCCTGAACTTTTTCTTGTCCTATGATGCAATACAGAGATC
>JABUQX010077025.1:0-12500 GCA_015478945.1 Trachelipus rathkii
CAAGCTTTACTCCAAAGTAAGCAAAGCAGCTTTTTTTTAACAAAGGTTGTTATATTCATATTCTGTTCGGGAAAAGTGACTTTCCCACAAATGAAACAAAAACGGTCAGGATCATTTCTACACTTTCTATTCATTTCTGAAATTCAGGAGCGGTTTTATATTATGCAAGTCGTGAACAATAGGCAAAAATATAAACTCGTATAATAATGTAAAATTAAAATGTGCAAAAATAGAATTAAATAATAAATCAATATATATATATATATATATATTTATAATATATATATATATATATTATATATATATTTATATAAAATATAAATATATATAAAATAAAAATATATAAAAAATATATATATATATATATATATATATATATATATATATATATATATATATATATATATATTGAGCACAAAAAGTATATCATCTACCATCAGTGTTGTACGACATGTTTTTCTGCTTACAAATTAAGATATATATATATATATATATATATATATATATATATATATATATATATATATATTTTTTTTTATTTTTATATATTTTATTTATATATTTTTATATATTTATATATATATATATATATATATATATATATATATATATATATATATATATATATATATATATATATAATATATATATATATATATTCTCCCTGCTTTTATTCCAATTTCGAAAAGCTAAATTTTTACTCTTTTCAAAATATTTTGGAACGGCTCTAGATCAATAACCTGACCTAATTGGATTAAATGAATAGCATTTTTGAATTCAGCGTGTCGAAAATATATATTCAGCTGAAAAAACCTAAACCGGGAAAATGTCGCAGATCAGTGTAATTGATCCCCATATATTTTCAATAGGATTTAAATCACACCCTTTCGGTGGCCATGGTAAAACATGGAAGATCTGTTCATGTTCAGGAAACCATTGCTGAACTCTTCTCGCAGTGTGCACGGGACTATTGTTGTGGACGTACGGTATTATATCGGGATCGGGATCGAAATACGCTCTCACTGTTGGTAGCAACACCTTTTCAAGTATTTATAGATACTTATCTGCGGTGAACCGGCCATCTATAGGGGTCAGTTCGCCTAGAATGTTAAAGTTTATCCATCCCCATACATTGGCAGTGACGTGTCCACTTCTAGCTTCTTCATAAATATGTTGGCGTTCATATCGTGTGTTATTGACACGCCAGCAATGTAGGGGGCCGTGATCTGAAGAGCAGATTGTTTTTTCATCTGTGAATATAACCTTGGACCAAAAGTTTATATCCTTGTTCTATATTCTCCTGCAAAACGAAGCCGTGCTGCCCTGTGTGCTTCGGTTAGTGTTTGCTTCACTGCCGGGGTCCAGTGGTGTATTCCATAAGCGTGCAATCATCGCAGGATTGTTCAGATGCTTCCAACTGTAATGCGCGTTTGATGGCTCTGGTATTTGTAAATGGATTTCTACGGGTCGCACTAAATATTTCCTGATCCTCATTCTCGGTAGTTGTCCGTGGTCTACCAGGCTTTGGACTATCACACAAATTAGCCTCCTCCTCATGTCTAGCAACCCATCGTCTTACAGTCGATACGTGGATCCCGATGTCTCTTTCTTTCTATTTGATTCTTAATTTGTCTGGATTCAAACAAAGCTAGTATCCTTCCTCTTAATACTAGCTTCTCAGCACGGGTATCCATTATTCTGATATTAACAGCAGATAACTGTAGTTGGTGTCGTGACTCTACTCCGAATGACATGAACTTTTACATAAAAGATGTGACGTTAGTATGGTTTATTATTTAGATAACCAATGGATCAGATGAACATACGCGAGCCTTATTTATTTGAAATAAAGCATAGCGAGTGTATAGTTTATGATATATATATATTATATATATATACTATAATAATATATTATATAATATTATATATATATATTATATATATTAATAGTAATTTGTCTAGGAGAGCACCTCAGTTTTTAAACCCAGACCATACTGAATTTTGCAAGCTGTATGCGTAAAAAGAAGCTAGAGACACATATGATTATTAGAAAACATACTTTGGCCCTTAGAGTTTGAACATACGGCCGTCAAAACTACATTGCTAGAGAGAGAGAGAGAGAGACGAGAGAGAGAGAGAGAGAGAGAGAGAGAGAGAGAGAGAGAGCGAGAGAGTGAGAGATTACACCGTTCAAACTACATTGCGAGAGAGAGAGCCAATTGCTAGATTGCTACATCTGTGTTTTGGGGTTGTTTAATTAAACGATACCAGAAACACGATACCGCATAAGGTAATCCGCATACGTTAAGACCGTTCCCAAACTGTTTGTAAACTATGAAAAGTAAATATTAAATAAAGTAAAATTTTAAAAATTAAAACAAAAGATGCGGCAATCCAGTATTTTATGATAAAGTGACTTTGTATCTAAGAATAGAATTTCAATGCCACAATTGAAAGTTTTAAAGGTCTATAACTTTTATTTTTCTAAATGAATCTGTCGCTCTCTTTTTCTTTCTACTTCATAACATCCTCGATAGATTCTATGGTGTGATATTTAAAATATAATTCGTGGTATGTGGGAGCTCTGCGCTAAAGCTAGATTATATGATATATATATATATATTATATATATATATATATATATTATATATAATATATATATATATTATATATATTATATATATATATATATATATATATTTATTATAATAAAATATATATATATATTATATATACTATATATATTTATAATATATATATACTATATATATTTATATATATATATATATATTATATATTATATATATAATATAAGTATATATATTATATATATAATATATATATATATCATATTAAGTATATATTATATATATATATAGTAGTATGTACGGGATATTGCTCGTGTTGTAATTCCCAATTTTTACTCCATATGGAGGCTCTCACTTGGGTGTAAAAAATGAAACCCAGATTTTTACTCTGCCCCTTTGACCTTTCTCTCTGACCGCCACGTCTGTTTTCTGAGGGTGATTTCACCTGCCCTTGACCTTTTTTGGGCCTTGAACTTCAGACTGACCCACCCTAATTTTTGGCAAACCCTAATTTTTTTGGCAACCCTAATTTTGGCAACCCTTCGAAGAAGGGTTGCACCCTTTCGAAGAAGGGTTGCGCCAATCGGTTGCGTCAGCAACCGTTTGTACGTATTACCCTCCTATTTTTTTACGCCCCTTAATTTTTTCGACCGTGGGCCATTTTTTTGGCCCAACGGTAATATTTTGATTCTTCCTTTAGGGCTTACGCCCTGTTTGATGTCGTACCCTGTTTTTGACCATGATATTTCGACAAGCCCTTTGGTCTTCCATGGGTCAATTTTGGCCCACGGAATTTTAGGTCTCCGTGGGTCAATTTGCGCCCACGGTAATCTTTGGCTCCCTTTGGTCTTCCATGGGTCATTTTTTGCCCACTGTAATTTTTGGACCAACCCTTTGGTCTTTCATGGGTCAATTTTTTCGCCACGGTTATATTTTGTCCGCACAACCTTTGGTCTCCATGGGTCATTTTTTGGCCCACGGTATTTTCAATCCAACGCTTTTCGGTATTCCCATGGGTCAATTTGGCCCTACGGGTAAATTTTTGATCTTCCCTTTAGGGGCTTAGCCCTATTTTTTTGGTGTCTTACCCTTGTTTGACCATGATATTTCGACCCTAACCTTAGCCATATACCATGGTCATTTTGGCTCCCCGGTATTTGGGCTCATTAGGGACTTGGCCCTATTTTTTTGACCGTCTTTACCTTGTTTGAACATGATATTATTTCGTCCTTAACCTTGGCACCATATACCATGGTCAATTTTGACCCAGCTAACTTGATGGCTTTAATCGTTCCAATCACCGCCAGGAGTATCTAGGATGTTTCTATTAGTGGTTCTATGACTTATTAGAGAGTGCCCTGGGGTGGGGTGAGTGCAAGTGAGTGCGAATGAGTGCCCAATGAGTGCCAAGTGAGTGCCAAGAGTGCAAGTGAGTGCCACTAGTGCCCAAGTGAGTCCACAGTAGTGCCCAACTGAGTGCTACTTTTTTCAAGTCTTTTCTATGCCTCCCTGCCTAGAATAGCCTAATATGGGTGTCTACCCCTAGGTAATAAGGTATGAGGAACCGAATGGTGTATATTACAAGTTCTAGAAATGCTTCCTCTACGAAGTCTTTAGTATTTTTCTAAGCACTTATAACCACGACCTGAATATATATCTAAAGATACCATTTGAGACAGGGACCGCAAAACGTCTTCAGAGTCCGGTCCGCATGTGTGAGGCCCGTCGCGAAATCCGTCGCCGCGTGCGGCGGCAGCTTCTTCCCGCGCCACAGCACCAGGCCGCCTTGCGCGCCTCGGCGCGGTTTCCGCGTAACGCCGCCGCGTGCGCACCTGCAGGCGCATATTTCCGCGTAAACGCCGCCGGCGTGCGTCGCAGATGCAAAAATTCCCCTGAACGAAAAATATGAATATCAATGTAAAGCATTCAAAGAAGTTCGTTTCAATATACTAGAGTCATTCACTTTTTACTACAAGTTGTACGAAATTTATTAAAACATATACTTTTAATTACCTTAAGTCAGTAAATCAGTAAATCAATAGAGGTGTTATTATACCTAACACCTAGGGGATTTGTATGCTTTTGTTTTCTGCTTTACTGCTTTAACTCTCTGCTTTACTCCTTTAACTTTTCTGCTTTATTGCTTTAACTCTCTGCTTTAATGCTTAACTCATATACATTACATACTTAAAGCAAGTAAATCAGTACAATCAATAGACGGTGGTTTACGCTAGGGCATTAAGTTGCTTTTGTTTTACTGCTTTAAATCACTTTTTTAACTCATGTTTTACTGTTTAACTTTCTGCTTTACTTGCTTTAACTTTCTGCTTTAACTTTCTGACTTTCTACTTTACTGTTTTAACTCTCTGCTTTACTGCTTTAACTCTCTGCCTTACTGCTTTAACTCATTACATTACATACCTTAAAGCAGTAAATCAGTAAATCAATAGAGGTGTTACCTAAGGGATTAGTCATGCTTTTGTTTTAACTGCTTTACTGTTTAACTAATGATGTTTTACTGCTTTACTTTCTGCTTTACTACTGCTTTACTTTCTGCTTTACTGTTTTAAATCATATATATTTATTAACAATATGTTTTCTTTTATATTTTTATTTTTGTTTTAATACTTTTTTATTTTATTATTCTATTTTTTATTTTTGTTTTAATACTTTTTATTTCTTTTTAATAAAATTGTACGAAATTTATTAAACCAAGCCTTTTCTGCCCCTGCGGGTTCCCTGGTCTCGTGTACTTTTCAACTCTTTGTTGTTACTTTTTTATATGACTATGAGTTTTAAGGGAAGTAAAATCGCGGTTTTTTTCATTTTAAGCAGTCTTATTACATAATCAGAAACTTATAATCCATTGGACAATACAAATTTTTTTAGCATCAACAATAATATTTACAAGATCTTATAATTAAAACATACATTATTTTTAAAAATCATATAATGAAATAAATACAATAGACTCCACATAAATTGTGGAATATAAGGGTTGAACAGGGAAAGACATAGTTTTTACAGCTTACATTATTATATTTTAAATAAAGGTAATATAATGATTCTTCAATATAAATTGGTAAGTTCCAAGAGAATCAAGAATATGTGAAAGCAAATCGGTTTTTTGCTCTATAAACGGAAATCAAATGTCTGAGGTGATGTGACGAGGCAATGTAATTGAATATGAAACAGGTATCCTTCTCCAACTTTACAGAGTTAATTCGTTAATAGAAACACGCCTAAAAGCGAGGTTCATTTTTAAACACCGATTTTATTTCCGCTTCATTCATCTTATAATTAAAAGTAACGTTGCGGACTCTGTCAATTTCATGAGTTGGAAGGCATGCTCAAGATAGACCACTACAGTGATGGGTATTGTAGAATCGATCCAAAAGAGAGATTTAATCCTAGGTCCCCTTTCTCAAAATGTTTAAGATGATAGGGGGTACAAAGCTGAAAGGTCTGCACGTAAGATCAATAGGCGTATAAATCTATCTATTGCTTTGCGCTATCTCCTTCCCAAGATTTAAACCTGTCCCGCTATCTTACATGATACAGTATTTGGCATTAAGTCGTACAACGGTCGAGTACAGAGAGATACGGTCCCCGTTCGTATAAACATTTTCAAATCACGTCCGTGAGGCAGTCCATTCACATGTAAACTGTGATCCTCTAAGGGGCCGAAGGTGTGAATTTAAGGGTGACCTTTTTATAATTCCCGGAACGTAGGCTATCAATGTCCACAATCCTATTAATTATTTCTGTGCGTAAATTTTCCGTTCCAATGTTTAGGGGATATTGATCCGATAACCTTGAGTGAAATCTAAAATATCTTGGTTCAACTCTCTTAATAGGGTACTTCGCTGTAGTGTTCAAAAGCGAATTTTCAATTTCCAAATGACGCTGTGGTGATAATTTCACTTTTCTGACATATAGATACCCATCCAACAGTTTGAAACAGGTTCTGGACATACAGCTGTAACAGCAGGTTTACTTTTTATTTTTAAGAGCAAATTTAGGATTTGATCGTGATAAAATGATTCTAGTATCTACATATGGTAGAATAAGTCTTCCTTGAGAGAAGATAATCACCTATTTAATCGACCGTAAACATTGCATAAGTAATTATTTATGACTTTAGTGCTTTATCTCACTATGTGCACTTCAATCTTGAAACGTGTAAAAACCTAACATGATTTAGATGTTTATGATTGTTAGCATCGTCTGAATAATTTAACAAATATTCTATATACGCTTCTATAGGATAATTAGCCGCTGAATTGCACCTATGAAGTCCGTTTAAGTAGACTTCAATCCGGGAGAAACATGTATGACAGGAAATTTGAATTCCTGTATATCTATTAGGTCATCACCCGTAGGAAAGGATCTGTACCATCAGCTTTTGTCAATTTGTTTTCATTAAAACATCATTAGATGGGTCTAAGGTAATTGCACTCAGAAGTGCCTCGAATATTGAACTCTGAGGAACATCTGTATTGGTAATTGAATGCAGAGGATTAATACTGATAAAGTTGGACTCGCTAAAGCTAATCTGTGTAGTAGGGTTCATGGAGAAGAGATCCAATTCACTCTTACAACAATCAGGACTAAAAGGATGAAGGAAATGCATCTTGCATGTGCGAACTCTGGACGTATAATGAACATTTTCATGAAAAACCTTACTTATATACACACTTCGTATAAAAGTTATCAGTTAGTAATTAAATAGCAAATACATCAATACATTTTTTCTTTAGAGGTTTTTTTCCGTTTTAGTCTTTTCTTTATGACAAATCTTCTTGACTCCCTGACTTGTCTGACATTTTACGATTTTTTCGCTTAACATCCATCACAGCATCTATCTGAAACATCGGCTATACGGTCTTTTTAATGCTCGTACGATGGATTATTTCCTGCACAATATCTGAATAGTAATGCAAACCTGTCTCTTATATCGCTTTTTTAACCTATTATAATTCCCCGCCTTTCCTGAGCAGAGGCTTGCACCACTTCTCCATAGCTTGGGCAAAAAGAAAATCCACCAAGCCCATACTCCTCTGCCTTTTTGTTCCCCTGAATAACCTTTATCCTTCGTACCATTATTAACAGGAGTATCTTTCTATACTATCTTTACACTGTGAGAGTATGTTATATGATATGAAAAATATCACTGACTACACTCTCTTATATATTCCCATTTGGTGTAATTACTGCATTGCTTCTTTCTAATGATGAACTTGCATAACAATGCACCGTAAGTAAAGGGGAAGGGATTCCTTCTACATCTTTTATATGCACTCGTACAGAGTCAAAATTTGATCTATTCAGAGGTAGATAATGCATTAGGGAATGTTATTACTTTACTCTCTTTGGGAAAAATATATAGCTCTTCAATAAAGGAGCTTAGTATACCTACAAATTGATGATCCAATTACTATTTGTATATAACATAACATACCTGGATGATGAGCATTCTCGGATGGGGTACATGTTAAATAATGCAGTACCTCGATACTGCTTCATTCTTTTAAATTCATGTGAGGTCATAGCGGTTAATTCTCCACAGCATAGTACTAACCCTCTTACAAGTAGGGATATCATGAATATATCCAACTCAGCATCAGTCTACGAATATGTTTACGCTGCCATGGCGAACGTCTGAGAAAAAAACATGTCACGGTCTCGTAGGTTTACATTTACTTTTGAACTTAAAGATATTATTACTTTAATCTTCATAGGTACGCATATCAGTTTTGTATACAAGTCCTTACACAAAATACTCATATCAAAGAGAACGTTTAAATGACTAAAAAAATAGCAGGCACCGATTTAAAATATGACCGTCGCAAAGTAAATTCTTCAAGAAGTATTCTTTTGTACAATCCGGACCTAGGCAGAATCACGAGTATCTTTCACTTGTAATATAGTTTCAACCCATTCTACACTTCTGTACACCAACATCCAGAATAGATTGTGGGAAAATTTCTCTGTCCGATTTAATACAATTTCACATAATCTACTTCGTATGCCCTCTTTCAAGTTGTATAGATTCATTAACTACAGTTGTAAATTCCGAGAGTTTATTTATCGGGATGTAAATCTAAGGAGGCTGAAGACGGGAGAAGGCAGAGTTATATAAAAGTGATCTACACTCTCCATGATTATAATGACAACTGATTAATGATTCTTAACTTCACTTGCTTTTATATAAGTATTAAACTTAGCAGGGTATCCCCTCCATTTCACCAGATACTGTTTATTTTTTCCTTTTCCTCTCGTAGCTAATATTTTTTCAATTTTATATTCATGAGTTACAGGATTGAACCTTACTTTTTTGTATTTCCTGTTTATAGAACCCTCCTTTTATTTTTCACCATCTAAATCTTCCAGGTAATATAGCTTTAAAACTATCACGACTGAGTGGACGGATATTGTGCACTTTAAAAACTTCAGTAGTGCGCAACCGGGATTCATAATCCTTTTCTAAACCTTTCTTCTGTTCGAGATACTCTTACATAATCGTTTACCGCTTTATTCTGAATTATCTTATTTGTTTCTTTTTCATGTTAGATGGGTTCTCCGGCCTCTAGTTTTTGAATTTCTAAAGGAGTCTGACTTTATACGTTCTATGAGAATTCTGGTTCATAAGAATAAGCCAATCGTCAGTAATATATTATATTTAAAAGTATTCATTTTAGTAAAGTAACGATGCATACGTTCTCTTAATAGTACGTTGGACTCTTTCAACTATTGCCGCTTTGTTTAACGGAAAATGTATTGTAATACTTATACATACTTCCAGAGCATCTCCTGAAACTTCGCCCTTGATTTCATTCCTAATCTGTCAGAATGAATTTAGGTGTTCTCCGTCGTTCTCTATAATTTCCAAGTGACAGCCATCGGAGAACTGTAGTGATCTTTTATCTTTTAATGGCTTCAACCATAAGTATCTAGAGTATACGTCAATTGTAAAAAGTATATATTGAAACTTCATTATAAGAGCTGTATTTAATCATTTCCGTTAAATCTAACTGCCATATGCTATCGAGCTGCGTAGATATGGTTTTCCGTGTAGGAAATTTTTTTTCTTACAGGTTAATGTAGAGTAAATGCCTCTTCACCCTCCAAATATGCTTTTAACTCTTTTTTTTTCTCAATATTAGGATTCCTTAAAGCAAACCTAGTGAATCCCCAAAACTATTTGGTTCCTTCAGATTGAAGTAATACTTATCAACACCACCTCCTTCGCCTCCATGTTGTCTACTGACACACGTGTAAGCGTTATATTAATATATATATATATATTATATATTTATATTATATATATATATAATATATATATATTATAAATATATATATTATATATATATATATAAATATCATAATATATATATATATATATATATATATCTATATATATATAATATATAATATAAAGATAAAAGGGATAAAAGAAAAAGGTTTCAAATAACCTTTTATTTATATACACACATTACAACTAAATAAGATATAATGATAATACATATACGATTTAATCCACCTATGTTTATATAAGGTGCTTTTCTTTGTTCGTCTTCTGGTAACATCGTTTAAATTTAAATCTGGATCGTAAGAAGTGCTGATGGACTCTGAATCAGGTCTGGGCGTAAACGGGAATATTATCTAAGTCTGCTAATCGCGTTGTATTTAAGATATCTTCTGGAAAATTAATAGTCCTGAAGTTCTTGTTTGATATCATTGCCTCCTCTTACAGGGCCTTTCTTCCACTGTACGTATGAGAGATCGCTAATCAAAATCCAAATATTGATCCTTTAAACTATTTTCATCATCAATTACGATCTGCCTGCTGATTCTAAAGTAATTGGGTCCTTTTAAAATATTATATAAAGCTATTTCTGATTTACGCACTCTAATAGGTAAGCTCTCCTCTAGGATATTTTTTAAATTTATCTTCATTTTATCACTTTCTGGTAACCCAGCTAATATCTACATCATCGGTTAGCGGGAAACGTAGGGATGGATGTAGGATGTAAGTCTTTAAGATCTATTAATTTTTGTACAGCTTCTTGATATAAGGCACGTTTTTCATGAATGTTAATGTCCGAATTTAATATCCTGTACACTTCTTTCTCGTAATTGTTTATCTGTTCAACTTTAGGATCATATAAGCTATGAGGTAGAGGCTGCTGAAAAGGCTAATGATTCGTTCACAATATAAGGATTCTGTTGGTGGCAGCTGTTGTTGCTGATGTGAAAGAGTTTATTGCATTGGGTGTGGCAAAAAATATCTGCGGTATGGGGGTTGTGAAAATGAGAAAAACTGTGATTGTGGAATTTTGCGCAAGTGTGCCAATAACGGCCATATTGAGGATTGTGAATGATGAACTCTGAGGAACTGAATCTGTACAGATGATGTATTTATTATACTTCATTTTCTCATACTCATTATATGGAAAGTACAGCAACCTTCTTCATTATGGGGACACCACTTAGATATCAGTGGAGCTATAACGGAGAAGAGTAATGGTAGGAAATACTCCACCTCCTTTCTGCAGTAACTTTTTTATTTTTCAGAATTTTTATGTTGATGGAGAGTTTTTTAATGATGTTTATATAACGACGTAGCTTTACCTTCTGAGGTTTGTTTTAAAGAACATTGTCTTATAGAGAATTTAAACAGACCTTCACATACACACTGGGTGAATTTCTCATCCTCACTATTAGTTTACGTTTTTCAGAAGGTTTCAACTTTTTAAAATTTTTTTTTTTTTAAGAGTAAATCTTTTGTCAACTAGAGCAACTCATCTTCAGGTATGTATACAGTTTCAATCTCATAGGGAAGAATGTTGGTACGGAGCATACACTCTGTGCGTGTTTTCTGGGGTGGAATTCACACACATCAAATAAACCGTGAGGGATTCGAAGTACACCTCTTTATACGTACTTTTAGAACTCTTTTCCTTTGAATGGGAAACATTTGAGTTGCCAATACATTAATTTGACTCATGTCTCTTCTCTGACCAAACAACAGCAAATACTGTGTGTTTAAAGAGAAACACTTCGAATATGCTTGCTTTGATGAAAATTATTCTGCCGTTAATGAAAACACAGAGATATTTAAATGGTGAGAATAAACTGTGAACTCTTCTGCTATTTCCCAATTCAATTTGTGCATTAAAATCATCTAATAACAATAATTTTGTGTCCAGTATATTGTCCAGCGATCTAATATCGTAAATGCCTTCATGAAATTGAATCACATTCTTTATATTTCTTTAAATTTTTCTGATAAACATTTATAACACCATATTATTTTTACAGGGTTTTGCTCAAAATCTCCACTTCCCTTAAAATATTTAATAATAGAAAGGTTTTACCACATCCTGTAGGTCCAAGCTACAAGACATTGTAGCCGGACTTCGGAACATAAATTTCTCCACAATCCATACTCGTTAAGTGAATAATAATAATGAGATTAATTAAAGCTGTAAGGCAGTAAAGTACATGTTTTTTTAATAAATTTAGTACCAATTATAAAATAAATAAAAAAGTATAAACAAAATAAAATAGAAATAATAAATAAAAGAGTATTAAAAAACAAAATAAAAAATATAAATAAAAACTAATGTTAATAAATATAATGAGTTACAAACATAAAACATGAGTTAAAGCAATAAAGCAGAAAGTTAAAGCAGTAAATCATGAGTTAAACAGTAAAGCATAACACAAAAAAAGACTAATTCCTTAGGTAACACCTCTATTGATTTACTGATTTCCTGCTTTAAAGGTATGTAATGTATATGAGTTAAAAGCATTAAAGCAGAGAGTTAAAGCAGTAAAGCAGAGAGTTAAAACAGTAAAGCAATGGAAAGTTAAGCAGTAAAGCAGAAGTTAAAGCAGTAAAGCAGA
>JABUQX010077025.1:22500-75000 GCA_015478945.1 Trachelipus rathkii
TTTGAAAAACGCCTCCTAATTTAGACTTGTGCCATATTTTGTTTGATTATCTGGAAATGTTACTTCAATACATTGCAAAAAATGTTCCAAAGAAAAAATGATAAAAAATATCCCCAACTAATTTTTCCAATTATATTTCCTTATTAGAAAATAAATTCGTGGTCACTTTCCTATAAGTAATATGCCTTTTGGATGTTAAAAATGTTGTGATATTTTTTCATCTCTTCCAATGATTCGTTGGGACGAAGTATCTCAATGATTCGTTGGAATAGATTTTAAAGTGTTCCAATGATTCCTTGGAACAGATTTTGCAGTGTCCCATTGAATCATTGAACCAGATTTTGAAGTCCCAAAGATTCGTTTAGACAGATTTTAGTGTTCCAATGATTCGTTGGGACAGATTTTGTAATGTCCCAATGAATCATTGGGACAGATTTTGATGTCCCAATGATTCGTTGGGTTAAATTTTGTAGTGTCCCCAATGAATCGTTGGGACAGGTTTTGTAGCATCCCAATGAATCAATGTCACAGATTTTACAGTGTCAGTGATTCATCGGGATAGATTTTATAATATCCCAATGAATCATTGGGATAGATTTTGCAATGTCCCAATGATTCGTTGTGACAGATTTTGCAGTCATAATGATTTGTTGTGACAGATATTGCAGTGTCACAATGATTCGCTGGGACAGATTTTGCAGTGTGATTCGTTTTAGGAAAGATTTTAGTTTAACAAGATTAAAATTTTGAAAATAAGAATACAACGCGTAGAGAGAGAGAGATGAAGGATGATAAGTTTACCTGCAGAGTATCGTAAAAAATACCAAAGGTGGTCGCGCTTAGAGTTAGGAAACTGAACAGAGAAAGAGTTTTGTTACAAAAAATAATTACATATACTCTCCTCAATGAAAGATTCATCGCCTTGTACGCTCCTTTTCTGCTTTAAGGATAATAAAATCGGATCTAAGGACATCGTTAAAGGATGATTTTATTGAAGAAGTTTTATTTTTAAGAAACGATTGTTTTGAATAAATTTATATTAAATATGCTCAGACAGTTCAAAGAGAAATTATTCTAAAATTTAGTAAGAAAGTGGATTATAATTATTTTTTTATTTTAATTTTTTTTTTTTTTAATAAAAATCTGTTTTGAATAAAATTATATTAGATATGTTCAGGCAGTTCAAAGTTCAAAGTTCAAAGAGAAATTATTTTAAACTTTAGGATGAAACTAAAATATAATTTTTTTACGTTAAAAAAAAAAAAAATAATAAAAAAAATTATATGTTACGTAAGTGTACAGGCAGTTCATCGTTCATAGAGGAATTATATTAACATTTAGGAAGAATGTGAATTATTCTTTTTTCAATTCTTAAAAATCTTATTTTCTATAAAATATTTTCAAAGTTTTTAATTGTAAGTTAATAAAGATGTAATTAACAAACATTTATTTTTATCCGAGCATAAAAATTTTGTACGTGAGAATTAATGATAAGTGTAAATGGAGAAGGAATTATAAATAGGAGCAGGAGCCGGAGACGGAAGCCGAGCAGTTTTAAAATGAAGGAGCCGGAGCCGGATTCGGGTAATTTTATAATGCTGGAGCAGGAGCCGGGTAATTTTAAAATGCTGTAAGTAGAGTCGAAGCCGGGTAATTTTAAAATGATGGAGCAGGAACCGGAAAAATTTACCGTCTCCGCAGCCCTGCCCATAACATTTATATACTTGTCTAATCTATTCTTAAATGTTGCAATCGAGTTACACTCAGCAATCTCCTGTTGTAAACCAATGTATATTGTTGACAAGCCCTAGGGTGCTTTGTGGATTTGCATGAGCATGTTTAGTGATTGTTTCTATTAACTTAATTGGGATAATCTCGTAGGCACATGTGGCTTCTTACGGTCTCTTTATTTCTAATGTATTCCAAAAATTAACAACCCTAATACTGAATGAATGCTTCCTTAAATCAAGATGGCATACCTTCTTCTTAATTTTCTTTCTGTACCCCCTGGTTTGCCGTCCGCGAACTACTATGAAGAATTTATTGGTTTCCGTATTATCAATAGATGCAAGTATTTTGTAAACTTGTATCATGTTCCCTCTGAGGTATTGCCTCTCTACAGAAAACATTCCTAACTCCTTCAGCCTCTCCTCATAGCTCTTACCCTAAGACCCAGAAATCATCCTTGTTGCACTACGTTGCATCTCCTTAGCATATCTATGTCTTTCCTTAAATAAGTGGTCCAAACTTGAACATAATACTCTAATACTGGCCTAACATTGTTACTATACAGTTTACTTATAGCTTCCTTGCTCTTGTAAAGGACAGTGAGATTTATTATACCTAGCATTTTATTAGCTTTAGGAGGGATACCATAGTGTATTAACTATCTGTGGGGATACTTTGGTATCTAAAACAAAATTTGAAATGTCTAAAGTTGATATGCCGGGTAAACTTTGATATGCCCTAGTGCTTTTTACTGTGTTTACTGTCTCTTATTTCCTTATGTTCTTATTATGATACTGATATGTTAGTTGTTGCATTTTATACTAAAACTAATAAAATATATGGACAAATATATCAGTAAAACGTAAAGTTCACCATAATTAGTATTGGTAGACATATAGAAGCAACAAACCAATTGTTTTGCACAGCACAACGTGAACAACAATCTAGCAAATCATATGATTGTTTTTGTCTATGCAGCAAAGACTACACTCGATAGTAAAGGCCTCCTTAGACTAGGGGTTACACCATAAGATATCTGTTAAGAAATAGCTGAAATTTATTAGTTTATTTATTTTTGTAATTGTTGTTTTTTTTTCCTATAATTGTTACAATACAATGTGTAGTGCAGCACAAAAGGATGAATTATGAAGTTAATTATCTAGAATAGTCCAGGTAAATGGTGCAATTGTGAAAGTAACGGTAAATTTATGATCCTACTTACTATATAGAAAATAAAAGTTTTCTTGTTTCTTCAAAAACCACAGCTTTCTCGTTTTCATAATTAAACATTAAGCCTGTTTAATTATACTGTGTATTTATTTATCAATCTCTGTTTCTTGTTGATTATTGGGAAGTGGTAATTGTAGAGTTATAATGAGTCCAAATAATATGAATACTATTGAAACTTTTAACATTTAATATACAAAAATGACATTAACAAATTATTTGAAGTTTTTTTTTTTTTGGGGTTATTGTGGATAATCACCAGTCCAGAGTAGGGTAAATGTTTACAATAAGGGCCTCTAAACAGATTTTTTATAAAAATCACAGCATAGACCAAAAACAGTAATTATATATCCGAGGTGACTAATAATTATGTACCAGTAATTATTGTATTAAAACTATAAACTTTTAATTTATAAAAATAGTATAAATATTCTGTTTTTTTTTATTTCACTTAAAATTTGTTAAATAAAAAATGAATGTCAGTTAATTTTGACCTTTTGTAATTCTGATTTTGGTAATTATTGAGAATTCACTAGTCCAAAGTAGATGAAGACTATATTAAAACTACAAATATTTAATATAAAAAAATGGTATCAATAAATTTAATTTTTTTTTTTTTTTTTTTTTTTTTACAAATTTGGGTACATTTTAAGCTTATATTTTAAATAAAAAATATTAATAATAACCCTCTGAAAATCATAACAATTAGGCTTTTTTTCATTTACGTAGGGATGAGGAATAACTGTCAAAATGTGTTTTCAATATATCAATATCACTATTTTTTTTTTCACGATTATCAATAATTCGATTTTATAGACAAAATGTAATTAATTTTATAAAAAAAATAAGAATATTTTTTTTTAAGATATAAAAAAAATAAATATATATAATAATTATATATAGCGTCGGGCGGGGTGACGGGCCCACCTTTTTTAGAGGGGTGATTCGGTCCACTCTAAGTAAAATAAAAAAAAAAAATAAAAATTTTGTTTTTTGCTCATTTTAAAGCTATGCTTTAGTACTACAAGTTTTATTTAGATCATCTTTAATTCTAGAGAGTTTTTATATTTTTAAAAAATATAATAAATTAGGGTATAAAATGCCCTTCAATAGAATTTCACTTTTGAAAAATGACTTTTTTTAACTTTGTTATAAAATGAAAAATTGTGGATGGATTTTAATTATTTTTTCAGTGTGTACACTCGAGTATGTTAGCTTTAAACTAGCAAAGTAAATTTTTGTAACAAACATTACTAGTGACTAAATCATGGGGCCTAACTTGGTCCGATTCACCCCACCGTAAAAATTGATGATGGGGTTGAATCGGACCCACATGTTTCGTATTTTATTTATTATTATTGACATTTTTATTACGTATAATTAATTTTAATGTACCATAAATAGTTACTTATATTAAGTAAAAATTAAAGTAAAAAATTAAATTTATATGAAAAATACGAATTCCAAAAAGTGTCAAAATTTTTATTCTTATTTTATGTATCATTATTGACATTTTTATTACTTATTAGTTTATTACTAATTTTAATATGATAAACAATTATTATATTAAGTAAAAATTAAAATATAAAATTGAATTTATATGTAAAGAGGAATTTAAACAGATGGTCCGATTCACCCTCAATGGTGGTCCGATTCCCTCCAAAGTGAGTCTGAATGAGCTTTATTTAAACTTTAATAAAACTATTATTATTAGAATTACATTATTATTACATCTTTAGTACCTTTTATTAAATAAATAAAAATGTCAACAATATATAAGTTGATAAACTAAGTTAAAATATTAATAGATAAATATAAAAATGTAAACAAAAAAATATTGTGTGGTGTTAAAAGTTCAAAATCAGAAGAGTTTTTATAATATTAGGAATAAAAGAATAAATAACAAGAAATAAAAAATAAGAAATCAATAGAAGAAAAAAAGGAAAAGAGAGAGAAAAGTATATATTGTAGTTCAGGCAACAATGAGTTTTGATTTCTCGATAGATGTTTATTGTAGGTCGAAGTATTTTTATATATAAAGATTCCCAAAGATTTATTAAGTTCATCTGTAGAAGAATTTTGAAGAATGGAGAAGTTTTGAAGAGAGATAGGGTGCCTAGTGAAATCAGTGATCTCTGATGGCTAAACTCTCTGGTTGAGAGCAGGGGTTGTGGAGTCGGTTCAAAAATTTTCTAGACTTCTGACTCCACCCTTTGCCAAACATTACCGGACTACGCGTACCTCTTGAATCAGTAACCGACTTCCGACTCCCAGCCCTTTTTGAAGAATATTATCCGACTAAAAATGCGAATGAAAAAATAAACGCTCCTTCCTAGTTATCCCTATAATGAAAATATACAACTACGTTAATATTTAGGAAACTAGCGACGTCTTATTATGAGATTATATTATAAATATATATTGTAATAATAGTTTAAAGCATCTTAGTGATCTACTTCCCAAAAAGTTCTACAGTTCAATTATTTTGAAATGAAAATTTAAGATTATAAAACTAACTAACTTTTAGAATAAGATAGAAATGAGCAATTGACAAAATGAAATGAAAAAAATATTTTGCACTATTATTCAGGGTAACATCCTTTTAAAATAAAGAATAACTTAGTTTATACGTTTAACAATTTTTTTTAGGAGAAAATGAACACGTTATATTAATAGTAAGACTTTTAAGACAAATATGCTAAAAGGAATTATATAATTAACACGAGTATAATAGGAATTATTTGAGATGGTTCCTCATGTGAGACAAAGGAATTGGGTGTAATAGCGGATTGGTAAAAGCGGATCAGTTTAAGTGGCTGAGTGTGCTGGGAATCGATAAGGCTGGGAGACCGAGGAAAAGTGGATTAGCTCCAGTAAAGAAAATACCATGAGAGGAGGGAAATGATGAGTTGGCAGAGGCGAGAAAAAGGTTGCTACTAGTGGTGAATGGCGGGCGTTGTGAGGGGTATTGTTTGTGCGCCCACCTGGGCCAAAGGGATTAACCCCACATTGACGAGATGACATAGTGAGGGTCCGTCATGCGTGGTACCTGTAGAAGCCCTTCAAGGTGGGATAATTTAACTGAAAATGCAAGAAACGATGAGTTATATTACAACTAAAAGTAATAAAAGGGGGCAGGTAGTATAGGACTGGGGCGTTTCTTTTCACGAACTAATTACGTCATATTCTTCTAAACATGCTTTTTCTGCTTTCGTAGTGCAGTGCTTCGCAACACTAACCCAGTCTTGGCAGAGACGAAGTGGGGTATGGCATGATGTGATTCGTGATATATATATTAATATAAAAACTAAACTATATATATAATATATATATATATATATAATATATTTTTCATTTATTAAATATCTGCTCTAGTAGCAAAAAAAAAATTTTTTGGGGGTATTTTTATATATCTATGTTTCTATATTTTTGTTAATATATAGTAATAGAATAAATTTTCTTTATTATTATAAATATATTATATATAGTATAATATAATATATATAATATATATAAAATATATTATCATATAATATATATAATATAATATCTAATATATTATATATTATATCATATATACTATATATATATATATATATATATATATATATAGTATACCCATTATTTATGTTCTATCTTTCTCAAAGAAAGAAATAAAATGAATACGAACATTTTAATAAACTAATTTGAAAATAAAAAAAAAAAGATTAATTTTAACCATTATTAAAAAAAAATTCTTAATTTTAAGGTTCTCTTAAACAGTAAAATGATTGATGACTTCCTTCGTTTATAATTGTGAAAGCATGAAATGAATGAAACACTCATTAAAGCACAGTCTGCTAAATTTTCCTATCCCATGTAGAATTTGAAAAGTTTGCTTTGGGCCTTTTCAGAGTAGTAAATTGTTTTGGACTTCACATTTTGAGTGAGGTAAATGCTAAAAGTCCTTTACAATCTCCACATATCCCTGCACAATTAAAATATATTTCCAAAATTAGCTAAAATTTCTGGAACTAGATTTCGATGAATAAGTACTTTATAAAGATTAGTAGTATGGATCTTGCATCTCGCGAAACTTCTCTCTACTGTTTGAAAACTAACACAGGTAGATGTTTGTGGTAATATTCATTTACATCTTTTTCATTTAAATTTGAAGGGGGACTTTTCATCATTCTTATAATACAATTTAATAAAAAGATTTCTTAATAAAACATATTTACCGATTAAACCCCCTACGCTACCTTCTAAACAACATTTTCACATTAAAATACCTTATTAAGAGCCCAGTTGCTGTCACTAATTGTGGAGAATACAAATGTAATAATACATCATGAAAGAGTGTTTGAGAATAAAGTTAAAGGCATAAATAAATAAACTTACTAGCAACATTTGCTTTTGCTTAAAGACTTTAAAAGATATAAGTTTTTTATAAAGGGTTAAAAAACTTGTTCCATTTGAATCTTCTCTTACGCTTCAACAATTGCCTTTAAAAAACTTTTCTAAATCGTAACAATCCATCGAAATTTTCCACCTACCTTGTGCCGCCCATTCGTGGTGAGAGCTTTGTCCATTTGTGTCTTGGGAAAATCTTTTCTTTTTTTTCTCTTTTCTTAAAATAGCTAGGTCGGCCTTGGCAATCTAAAATAGAGCATATAGTTGCATTTCGATGGGCCATAAAGTTTTTAATGAGCTTTGTACTTCACATGAATGTGAACAGTGATGAAGATCTAATGCGGCTGGATATTTTTGACAGCTTAAACACCTTTAACAACCATTTCTTCATTGTCATGTACAAGATATATTTAATTGGGTATTTGAATCAGAAAGTTAATATTTATATCAAAGTCCGTAGTATGTAGTATTGCCTCAGATAGAGATAAGGAAACAAAGAACCAGTTAGAGGCACATGGACCTATCGAGACTGTCCCAGTCAACTAATATTTATCAAATTACATGCCCATGGCACAAACACAACCTTACACCACACCCCTAAGGCCCTGATCAAGTTCCTAAACAATTTAGAGTAGTGCAGTTGGTATCAGTATATATATATCGTCCATACCATGATACACTATATGTTTAGGAAAGAGAATTGGACAGGTGCTTAAATATACGTTTGAGCTAAGGTTCATGCTAAACACAATACAAGCTTAAGTTTATTGTGAAACTGGTAGCTACAACATGCGGTTTTATTTTTAATAACTAATAAAAACCTGCCACTTTTTTGGGCTACAGTCAGAAAAATATACTATATGATGCACAAACAATTCCATATACCTATCCAATCCTTTCCTTTAGATGTTGCAACGTGCCAGTGTCACAGCTTCAACAAACTCTTGCCGGAAAAGACCAGTTCAAAACTAAATTTTAAAACACCTATTAACAGAATGACACTCAGGCACGTTCTTCCACATTTCTTATTGCGTCCCCTAGAAAAACCTGTCCGTGGTGAATATTTTATAGACTTGTATCATGTCCTTATGACTGGGAGAATTTGAGAAAGGGACATAATGGTATATGCGGAGATCTGGCAGTTAGGAGCGCAGAGAGAGGAGCGCGATTCGAGAGGGGTGGAGTTGTTTTGCGAGGAGTTGGAGGAAAGCAGAGATGAAGATGACATACAGAAGACAGAGATTAACATTAACGAGGAATGAGGAGGGGAAGAGAATGATGGTGAGAGAGGAGGAGGTGAAGCGGTAAATACCTCCAATTATCTCGGAGGGTGTGTTTTAACAGAAGGGAGGAAGTGGAGAAGAGATTACGCGAAAGAATGGAAAAGTATGGATTAGTTATGAAGCCGTATACCCATGATGAAAGATAGAACATCGAATAGTGGTTAAAAAGTGATTTTAACAGCATACTGACTCCCCACCACTGCGTACGGAGCGGAACATGGACAACAACGAGAGGAGAAGGAGAGTAGAATACAAGCCGGGCGGAGATGCGGATATTTAATAACTATGATTGAAAGAGTAAGAGAGACAAGAATAGAAATGAAGATATTAGCAATAAGATATAGGTGTTGAAGAAGATGAAACGGAAGATGGCATGTGGGGGATTGGAGATGGTGGGACATCTGGAGGAGGAGGAGCAGGTGAGTAGGAAATGCCCGAAAAGAAGATGGGAATCGACACCAGAGGGCAGAAGACCGAAGAAGAGGTATGGCGGTGGAATCGGTTGGAGGAATCTTGGAAAGATGTCAGCTACCAAATATGAGAGCGCTGAAGAGAGAGAAATAGTGCAGGAGAGGGACGTCAGGAGAAAGATGCTTGCCGCGGCTGACAGGATGAAGAATCCTTGCTGGGAGAGGAAAGAAAGATATTATATATATATATAATATATATTATATAATAATATTTTTAAAATAATTTATAATTTATTAAATATATATATTAAATTAATTTAATTATTATAATAATATATATATATATAATATATATATATATATATATATATATTTAGTGATGGGACGATTATGAAATTTTTGCCGATGACGATGACGATTAGAGCAAATTTCACCAATGACGATGACGATGACGATGACGATGACGATTAATTTAATTTCTTTCTCTCTCCTCTCTCTTCTCTCTCTCTCTCTCTCTCTCATATATATATATTATATATATATATATATATATATATATATATATATTATATATAATATTAGATATATATATATATATTATAATTATATAATAATTTATATATATATATATATATATATATACTATATTATATATATAAGGCTGTAGACAGGGGGGTCAAAGGGGTTCAACCTCCCGAAATTTTTTTAGCGATCAAAAAGATTCTTTGATACCTTAAGCTCTCATAATAATAATAATAATAATAATAATAATAATAATAATAATAATAATAATTAATAATTAATATAATAAATAACATAATAATAATAGTGAATCAACTGAAAATGAAAAGTATTATTATGGAAAATGGGAGAGATCATATTTTTGCTGGTTCGTAACGATTCTTAGGTTCAAGTTGGCTGCCTCCTCATACAATGTATAAAACTATTTAGACCAGGAACTTAAATATAAGGTTCCCAAGTTTTGCAGATGATTGCAATTGGCTTACCTCAGTAAGGAATAATGATTGAATGTATAAAGATTTAAAAGATAAGGAGGGAGCTATAATCGTTGATGTATTGGAGAAGGCAGGTTCATTTCCTTCTTTCAGCTAAGTCCTTTTTTCCTCAATTCCATTCCTTCTAATAACTAAATCTTTCTTTTGTCCTCATAATAATCATGTGATCGTGCGTGTTCTCTGGGCCCATTTGCAGCCTAGAAGACAGTGCCTATCGGGGTGGAAAATTCTCGTTCTCCTATGAACTCTCGGCAATTTTCATTCAGCTAGAAGTCGTTGCAGGGATACTCTTCGACGAGCAAAGCGGGCTTTCATCCAAAGGAAAGTGCGCTAACCTCCTTCGTTCTCTTACTGACAAATGGCAACTTCTGTAATCTGCCTTTCCTCCTTTATTCGATCTGATCATTGTGTTGCTAATTCTCCAACTGAAAGGGCTAATCTCTTCGGCCCCTCGCTCAACTATATTCTCTATGTCTCAATACTATCACTTTCCCTCAGTGTTGGAAGCTCTCACAATGTCCAACCTATTCCTCCGAAAAAAATGGAAGCCGCTCTGATCCTTCTAACTATCGCCCTGTTAGCTCTCACTTGTTTCTATCTAAGATCTTTGAAACCCTTCTTACTCTCTTACTTAGATCATCTGGAAAACTTCATTCTCGACAGTACGGCTCTCGGTGCACGAAGTCTACTGGCGATATACATTCCTATCTAACCGATTTAATGTTTTTTCGCTCTTAAGAACTACGGTGAGACTTGCGTTGGTGGCTGCGCTTGGACATATCCCAAAGCATTTGGACGAGTATGGCACGACGTCAACTTGCTCTCCAAGCTCCCCTCCTTTAGGGTTCCTCCTTCTTCTTGCTTACTTATGTCTAGATTTTTTTCAAATCGGTCAATATCGGCTGTTGTTGATGGTGGGGTGACTTCTTCTTTTCTGTCAGTAGTGGTGTTCCTCAGGGTTTCTGTTCTTATCTCCACTTTATTCCTACTTTCATTTAATGACTTCTCACCTTGCACCTCATTACACTACTTCCGAGCCGCGCTATTCCGATGACTTCGACCCTTCATCCTTTAACTCATATCAATTCTACTCCCTCTTTTACTTCTTGAATTGCCTCTCGTCTTAATCTTTCCGATTTTATTCTACCGCTGATGGATAGAATAACTTTGTAAATTCATTCTTTAAAAACCCAACTTCTTAAAATCTCCTTCTCCAAAATCCCTTCTAACTTTCTATCTCTTCGACGGTTCTGTCGTTCTCTTCCTGTTGACAATATAAACATCCTTGGCCTTAACATGAACAAAAAAAATGTTCTGGAAACCTCACATCACAAACGTTTGCTAGGGCGGCTTCAAAGAACTGGAAGTTCTGGTTTAGGACTGTGAACTTTCCTTCCTTTCTCAGTTGCTCAGCTATTACAAGGGTCCCATCCGCTCATGTATGAGTACTGCTCTCATATTCTGGAGAGTGGGGCTCTGCTTTCACCCGGCTTTTTGGACAGGGTCGAGTCAACGCAAAAAGGCTTATAAAACTGTTCTGTACTTTTCCAGTTCACTTGACCCTCTATCTTTGTGGAGCGATGTTGGTGCTTTATCTCTATCCTATAGTTACCGCAGAGGTGCTCGAGGAAACTTATCACTCGCATACCACCACCTTTACGGACTCCTTCGTAGCACAGAAGGGTGTGGTGTATCTGCGCAACGAGATTGTGTTACATTGGTAACTCCAGGCTAGTTTGCTTGTGGTGCTTCCTTCTTTCCCACCAACCTCTGTTCTGTGGAATTTCTTCCATCTTCTGTTTATTTTCCTACTCGAATTTAATCTCCTCACTTTAAGCCTGCGTTCTGTGGGCACATATGCGTAATTTTGCGCTTAGAGGCGTGAACTTTTGAGAGTTACTACACCTCCTACTTGAATAGGGCTCTGGCCGTGGAGTGGTGGTGACAACTGCTAAAAAAAATCCTTGGAACGGGCAGATATGTGGCAAAATGAACTGAATCTCCTATTCCCCTCCATCCAAAACATCATTTCAGATTATCCAGAAAATCGTACTCTCTGCAACATTACCCTCAGATCCGCAACCCTGGTCGCAACCACACAAATTTTGACCTTTTTCAAACTTAAAATTTAACCTTTAGACTTCTAGTACTCACACACACAAAATCTACCATAGCTCTCTACCACATTTCACTCATCACAGAATTGCAAATCTTCTATCCCCCTCTCATTCCTTTCCACAGCAACACATAACACATTTCACACCACACCCACTCATTGTCACCGTTTCCTTTCATCGTTGTTTCAGTTCAAAGAGAGCAATCAAATTTACCCTTTCTAAATACATTCATCACCTCCTTCCTCATCTCATCAACATTTATTCGTCTGACATTTTTCATATAAAGATACGATTCATACATTTTCGCCGAGGATTGAAGGGCTTGGCTTACTGCGATCGACGACCTTCTCTAGGATGCATTAGCATTCCCTGGCAAAGAAAGGGTAGTAGGCAGCCAACCTAACAACCACCGTCCTTTTCGCCTTCTACGACACACAGGACATTCGATGTGGCCAATTTTTTCTCCCTACCACTATGGATATAAGGGATAGCGATGTCTGTAAGTTGTCTAGAAGAGGGTGTGGATATAAAATGTGTTATATGCATATATATAATATATGTGAGTGTGGATATGAACGCATAACAGAAAGTCGAACCATTAGGCACTGGAATGTCATAAATACCATAAGCAAAATGGGTTAATATATTATATAATTATATTAATATTATTATATATATATAATATATATCATTATTATTATTATTATTATTATAATATTATTATTATATTATTATTATAATATATTATTATATTATTATTATTATTATTATTATTATTATTATTATTATTATTATTATTATTATTATTATTATTATTATTATTATTATTATTATTATTATTCTTAAAACTATTTTTAATTATTTTTTTAAGTACTTTAGTTTAAAATTATTCAAAATTCTTAATATTTGTTCAATTAATCGGCGAAATTTGCCGATACGGATGGCGATTGAAAAAAATAGCCGATTTTGCCGATGACGGATTGACGATTAAACTCCCATTCACTAATAATATATACTATTATATATAAAATATATTATATATAATATATATATATATATATAATATATATATATATATATATTATATATATAGATATTGATATATAATAATATATATATCATATATATGGAACAACAGCCACTTCAACTAAGAAATCTTCACTAACTACAAATATGTTTCCTCATTTCTATTAATACAACATAGGCATATACTCTTAAAAAAAAACTTTTGCTTTGATTAACATTATTTTTTATTATTAATAAAAGATTATACATCAATATACTTAAGTCATCAAAAAATTTGATATTTTAAAAGTAATTCAGGACACTATGTTTAGTACTTACTACATCACCAAAGAGATATCGAATCAATATAGTATATGGTATATATTATATATATATATATATATATAATTATATATATATATATATATATATAATATATATATATATATATATATGATATATATAAACTACTACATTACTGTAGTTACATGAACTTACATCTAATATTATCTACTCATTGAATGAATGATTAGTTCTTAAAAATAGAATTGCATCTGCCAGGTTCTCCATCATTTCCTCTTTGGTCTGATTTTATTTAATGCTGAAGAGCAAAAAAAAAGCAGTTCCACGCTAACTTGCGTTGGAGTTAGAGCAGTAACAGCAATTTCAGCTTCTTGTATAATGTCTTGATACTGATACTTTTCGAAGTTACATAAAATTTTACAACTTCTTTCATTGCAGCAAAGAATTTTATTTAAGTTATGGAATATATTGTGTTCAAGGATTAGGAAGGACCTTTGACCTTTTTCTTGAACCAATCGACGCTTTCGACTAAGCTCTTCAATATCTAAAGAGAAGCTTTTCATCCTAATCTTCTGAAAACTTTCTGAAGGATGACTTGAGAAGGTAGTAATGGAGATAGTTGTTAGTTTCATCACTTACAATATGTTATAGATATATCCTTTTCTTCTTGAATTCCTTGCAACCCTTTAATACAAAATGGCCACATTGCAAAGTGCAGTATTAACTTTTTGTTGTTTTCTTCAGTTAAGCTACCTGCTAGATTGAATCAATATGAAACAACAGCTAGTATTAATATCATTGGTCATGAGAGAAATTTCTCTTCGTACCATTGGAGTCTTTTATTCCTTCAGTATCTTAATATAGTGGTATAGGTTTTAAGTTAATTTATTAGAATATAATCCAAAATTGAAACATAAGGTGCTGGTTAAAAATCTTCGAAGCTTGCAATTGCATTTTGTGATGTGAAAGTCGAAAGTCAATAAACTTGCATGAAGTGACTGAAGTCATTCACAGAGTCAAACAATTTATAACTTTGTCAGTTATAATATTTTCCGACTCCAACTCTATCTTGAAAGTTACCGACTCCGACCCTTTGAAAATTACCGACTTCCGGACTCCGCGACTCCAACTCCACCGACTCTGACTCGACTCCACCCTCTTCAAAACTACCGACTCCGACTCCGACTCTGCAACCCTGGTTGAGAGATGGGGATATTAGTTTGAAAGGAAATGCCCATGTGTTTGAAGGCTCGCATCTTTAGTTGTATTAAAGTTTGACCAACATAGTCAATGCTATAATCATAACATTTATATTTGTAAAGGATGTGACCTCAAGGTCATGGGGACGTTTTCTTTAATCTTAAAGAAACTGCCAATTGAATGTTGTTAATTTAAAAGATATAAGAAACTTGAATTGTGGAAGTTTTGTTTAGATATTCCAATTCTGAGTGAAGATCATTAGAAAGGGGTCCAATGTAGGGAAGCTGAGCATAAACAGGAAGTTTAGGAACATCATGCATAGTAGTTTTAGGGTGATAAGTTTTATCGAGAAACGAGTAAACAAGTTTATCAAAAAGGTTAGAGGGCTAAAGGTTAAAGCTAGAAAATTTGAAGATTTACGAAGAAAGATGATTTCTTCATGGAAAAACTTCCAATCAGAACAAAAACAAAGGCTTGTGTATGCGGTGACCTTTAGCCTCAATTATGATTAAAGGAAATAGAACTAAAGAAATTAGTCCGAGTAATGTTTAGTGGGCTTGCGATAAACAGAAGTAGCAAGCCCACTAATATTTTACTTGGATCTAATTTAGTTTTCTCTCTTTTAATCATAATTGTAACAATACAAAACATATATGATAGAATGAATTTTAGTATTTTCTTTTCTTTTAATATAACTGTTAATATATAATATATATATATATATTATATATATATAATATATATATATTATATATTAATATATTATATATATATATATATATATTTATATTACTATATATAGATATATATATATATATATATATAGTATTATATAATAATATATATATACAGATAATATATATAATATATAAATATATATATATATATTATATATATTATATACTATATATATATATAATATATATATATATATATATATATATATATATTATATTATATAATATATATATATATTATATATTATACTATATATATAGTATATATATTATATACCGATATATTATATATAATATATATATATATATATATATATATATATATATATATTAATATATATCATATATATATATAATATATATAATATATATATATGAGAGAGGACAGGATGTGAAACAAAATCTTTACATTGAAAACAATGATTGAGAAAATGGAGAAGAAAAATAAATTGCATTAATTTTTATAGATTTGCAACTGGTGTATGATGGTATTAATAGGAAAGCTCTATGATAGGTGTTAGTGATATATGGTGTTGGTGGTAGGCTTCTGAATGGAATCAAAGCATGTATGACGAATGAAGCATAGGCATAAGAATGAATGAAGTTGAAAGTGATTGGTTTAATATTAATAGCAGAGTGAGGCAAGAATGATGGATTTGATAGGGTGTGTAAAAGGAGTGGTTTGAAAGTAAACATAGATAAGAGTAAGGTATGCCCGGGGGGGGGCTTGTAAGGAGGACAGTCACTCGGTGGAGAAGTTATGATAGTGAAGAACTGGACAAGTGTCTGAGTTTAAATATTTAAGGATATATGTTGGGGTGAATAGGGACAGATGATGCCAGAGTATGTAGGAAGTTGTGAATTGGTGGGAAGCGTGACTGGTGTAATTAAAGCCCCTTTGGTGTATGTAAAGGGACTAAGTTTTGAGTATACTACGGTCTTACCTGAGGGTATGTTGTTACCTTTGTTAATATATAGGTGTGAGAAGAATTGATAAAATGAGGAATGAACGAATTGGGGAGCTGTGTTTTGTTAAGAAAGGAGTAAATGAGAGAATGAATGAAAGTACATTGAGATGGTTGGTCATGTGGAAAGGATGGATGATAGTTGGTGGTTAGGGGATATTATTGTGTTGGAAGTGTGCTGGAAATCGCTGGCTGGGAGACAGAAGAAAAAGTGGATTGAGTCGGTAAAGGAATGCCTGAAGGATAGTAAAAAAGGTGCTATAGGAGCGAATGGCAGGGGTTTTGTAAGGAGGTATAGGTGTGGCCCACCTGTGCCAAGGGATGAACCCTACATGATGAGGATGGCCATTAGTGAGGGTCCCTAGGGTTCGGATTTTGTGACTTTGCCGACAAGTTCTCACTTAGGGGTATAAAGGGGCTGTAAGGCTGGGCTTTCTTTATAGGACTTGCATCATATTCTTCTACTATTGTTTCCAGTGCATGTGACTCATCATACCCCCAGTCTTGGGGAAAGAAGGTGGGTGATGATGATTGATGATGATATATATATATATATATATATATATAATATTTATATATATATATATATATATATATATATATATTATATATATAATATATATATATATCATATATGAGATGTCCGATACCAAAGAGGCCGATTACGATACTTTATTTTTTTAGGTGCTGATCTGATACCGATACTTTAATTAATATTAATAAATACACCAGTAATAAGATAGAACATTTGTGGTAACTTCTAGGCAACTCAGGATTGTATTCCCTGTACAACCAATACATTTATCATTTATTTCATATTCGGTTGTGTCCCAAGTATATTTATTTTAGTAAATTAAAATGTATCTTTAAGGAATAATAAATGCAATATAATATTAATAACTTTATGTTTTGATGTTTATTCAAAGAAAAAATTCCATTTTCCAGTAAGTATTAACAAAGTTTAGCTACTAGCTTTTAGTATTAACATGGATTACAATTTACAAAGAAGATGCTTTAACTTGCTACAATATAAAACGAATAAAAATAATGAAAAAAAGAGACCTCAATTAATCAGCTGAAAACACACACTAAAAAAAACGCATTATTCAAGCATGACATAATAATATATATGTACTCCTTAAGATAAAGATTAGATATCATTCAATTACTCAAAGTTCAAAAAATTCTCGAATTGTGATGGCAAAAACATCAAGCTTTCACAGTATCTGGTGAGAGCCTTTTTCTTTTTGGGGTGTTTACATTCCCACCTACACTAAAAATGCAGTCGCTCTCGTCTGATGAGCGAGGGGCTGATAAATATTTGCTTGCAAGCACTGATAATAATGGAAACCTTGGCCCATTTCATGCCACCACATGAAAGGATTCTCTTCTGCAGGCAGCATCTCCATGTTTTTGAAAAGCCTCATCTCCTCTTTCACAGATTGCAAATTTGAATTATCTTTGCTCCTTGATGACTGTCTCTTCAGTTTTTTTGATGAGGTACCTTGGTGTGATTCCTTTGAAAGTGAATGAGATGTCAATGCAATTTCAGCCATGAACTCATCTAAGTCTAACATATCCAAATCCTCTTCATCTTCAGTAGGTTTATTTGCTGAAAAGCCACCATTGTCACTATCAGTGCTACTGCCAGGGGTTGCTGATAAGGCGGCTTCCACTTTGAATCTTTTTTTTGTCACACGAGCAAGCTCCTCGGTTATGTTATTTAAATGCATTCTAGAAGTGGTTCACTATCGGAGATGTGATTCTTGTGGGGTTTCAGCTAGCTTAAGGAATTCCTTATTAGAACCTTTTATATATTGAAACTAGATTTATTATTGAATCTAAAAGTTCCTCATAATTGTTCACCCCAAAAGTAAGAAGTATTGGCCAAGTATCGACCATATTAACCAATACCAAAAAAATGGCTGATACTGCTGATACTGATACCGATACTATCGGTACAACCCTAATATATATAGTTGTAAATCAACTTAGGATTGTAAAGCTAAATATCTTTCTGAATGATTTGTCTTTAAATTTATGATTTGTTTGCAAAGAGGGGAAAGATTCTAATTTACTTATTGACTTAAGGATAATAGTTGATTAATAAGATTGTTTTATTTTAGATGATGGATGATAGAAGAGTTGCAGAATATTTTGTTGTAGCAGGACTCCCCAAAAACCCTGATCGTTTGGCAGAGTTTTCCTGTGATGGAGCCACATTAAAATCAACACATTCCCTACCACCTGTCACTGATGTTGGTGTAGTGAACAGATCTCTTGGAGAAGTTGTTCCTGATGGTATATTGCAATGATTAAAGTTTTCATTTGCTAAAATGTAGCTTTCTTATTATTAGTGTTATTATTATATATTATAATGTTTATATTTTTTGGTTCTGCTAATTATTTTAATGCAGTTTTTTTTTAGTTATTCCTCTTTACAATTATATATAATAATTTTTTCTTTCTTTTCTTTCTTGTTTTTCTTTTTCCTAGTAATAAAGTGAAAGTGACAGTTATTTTTAAAATGCTATACAATTTCATTTTATAGGATTTATTTTTCATTTTATAGGATTTGTTTGCATAGAGCAAACACCAGGTGGAGTTGCTGCTAACTTAAATCATGGTGTCCTAAGATCACAAGAAATATTTCTTTGTTACCGTCGAGGAAGAGAAAAACCACCACTTGTTGATATTGGGTAGGTTTAAAATCAATATCTTAATTTATTGCTATTACTTTTCTTAGACCCTTCAGTTAAGAAAAAATAAAGGTTAAATCTTAAATCTATGAAAAATTAAGCCAGAGGTATAATAATAATAATAATAATAATAATAATAATAATAATAATAATAATAATAATAATAATAATAATAATAATAATAATAATAATAATAATAATAATAATAATAATAATAATAATGATTTGTATATTTTTTATCATAAATTTCTAAATTGATTGATTTTGCATAGACCTGCAGAAAATCATATACAGTTATACCTAAAGTAGCCATGTGCTATTTAGGTTCAGCTTCACATTTTATTGAAAATGATGTCCACAGATGGTGATCATTTTGAAGAATGGCTCTATTCACACTTGATTGCAAAATATAGTTTAAGCATAAATTTTATAATTTGACTACAGAGATTTTTACTTTCTTTTCTCCAAAGAGATACTGATTAAAATTTTTCCTTTATATCAGGATTTGGGAATCAGTCTGAACCAGAAATATTTTAGCCCTACTCTGTAGTCCCTGATTCACATTTATTCAGCAAAAACTCCCAAAGATCTTTATCTATGGGCTGTTTTGTTTAGTAATGATAGTTAATAATGGCACATATATATTAGCAGTATGTGTCTGTTTCTAATGAACTCTTGATAATTTTTTAAATTTTCTGCGGTACCTAATAAGTTTCAGATTTTTTATTTAATTTTCATATTCATTTTTTGTAAATCTTGGAGTATATGTATTTATTACATGTTTCTGTTTCTGTGTCGTAGCATTGTGTGTGCCGGACCTATATATATATATATATATAATTAATATATATATTATTATATATATATATATATATATATACTGTTATATATTATTACTATATTACTATACTATATATTTATAGTATATATATATATAAATATATATTTATTAGTTTAAGTAATTATATATATATAATATATTATTATAATCGGTATATATTATATATAAATTGAGTTCCAATGTTTATTACATATAGTGTGTATTTATATATATATATATATATATATATATATACTATATTATAATATATATATATATATATATATTATATTATTATTTTCTATTTTATTTTCAGTGTTCTTGTAGAGTAAAAAGGTTGCTCTCCAGAATTCCTTCTGTAGGGATTGAGCCACGAAGTTCCATATCTCATAAATCTACAAGCAGTGCTATCGGGAAAAGGAATACATTGCTGGATTGCTGGTAAAATTTAACTCTATAATATACTTGTAAAAAAAAATAAAAAAATAAAAAATCGATATCTCGAAACGTACGAAACTTTGCAGTGAAATGAAATACATTTTTTGGAATCCTAGTCAAGGTGGAAATGTAAAAAAAAAAAATTATAAAAGAAGAAATTAAACATTTAAATTAATTGCGCTATTTCTTTTTGGCGGGGTGCTGGGACTTAGTTATAATATATATATTATTTGTAATGGTTTATACACGTAATTTAGGGTTGGCTCCGTACCGACGGGGAAGCACATGGGCGACGTTTTTCGACATACTCCGTTGGGAAGGGGCGGAGGGAGCCCCCGCAGGACACTCTCAATACCAAGTGCGGGGGTTCGGAGACCCTCCCGGAGGGGGGGATTTCAGTTTACCTTACCCATCCGTTAGTTTCCCCGGAGGTCCGTGAGATGATCCCCGGACTCCCTGCCATCTAGTGTGCCGGGTGGTATAGTTCCCTTGGGTTTTCTTTGTTTATGAAAAAAAAGAAGCAAATTTAAATAGAAATGTTCTAGTTTGTGACTGTAAACCTGTGGGGTAATAAAGGTCCGGTTAGTAGGCCGTTCTTAATCAATTATTTATTAATATTTACATAATTTGTGTTATTTGTTTTATTTGTTATTTTTTCCTTATTCCAAATTTTTACTAGGATTCTCAAAATGTATTCCTTTTCGCGTAGCTATTGTTGTTGTTTTTGAGATATATTTTTTTTTTTTTTTTTTTTTTTGTTTTATTTGCATTTCCGAGCTAAAATTGGACCAGCATTCCAGCAATGTTGTTCCTTTTCACATGGTAGTTCTGTGCTGTTGTTTTTGAGAATATGGATTGTGGCTCTTTAGTAGGTCTGACCTATATATTATATGTAATATAGTACGGTTTGTGTATGTATTTATATATATTATATATATATATTTATGTTATATAATATATGTGATTATTATATATATTATTATATATATTATATATATTATATATATATATATAATGAGTATATAATATTATATATATTATATATATATATATATTTATTATTGATTATATATATATATGAGATATTTATATATATTGGTGATATTTTGGTTTATGAGCGACATCTATCATCGATCCATTATCTTACAGAAAGCATAACAATGGTTACGTGAGGTGCTAGATATAGAGGGTGTGGGATATATTTAGGTGCGGTAATATGTGAATAAAAAAAGAGTACAAAGAGATAAAGAGACTCGCAAGAGAAGAAGACTCAGATGTAAGCTCAATAAAAGCTGGAATAATTGGGCTAGCTTTAGCGAGAAGAAATAGTGGTTTGTGTGAACTCGTGGTGTGTTAAAGTTGGACAAGAGTTGTCACGAAGTAAATTAATAATAAAATAAATAATATTTGGCTATACTTTTTTTTTTAGGAGCAGGGACATAATATATTATATATAAGTATTATTTTGTAAAGGTATTAACCGGCATGTAGGGGGCTCGAGCCGAACGGGGAACACAGGGGGGAGTAGTTTTTCTCATACCCCGTAGGGGGGGGCGGGAGGAACCCTCCGCGACATCCCAAATCAAAAAGGGTGGTTCCGGTAGCCGCCTCCCCGGAGGGGGGGAATGTCCTACCCGTATTCCGGAAGGCGAGAGACCCTTCTGACTCCTGCCTATTCGGTGCGGTATATCCCTTTGGGGTATTCTTTAGTTGATAAAAAAAATAAAGCAAAAATTTAATAGAAAGTCTATTTATTTAAGAGGTAACCAATAATATAAGGTCTCTAATACGGCTCTCTAATCATAGATTACTTTATTTTAACAATAATATTTTTTATTTTTATTTTTGTATCATTTTCCTATCTAAAATTTACCAGGATTTCAAAAATGTATTCTATTTCGCTGTAGTTATTGTAGTTTTTTTTGAGATATATTATTTTTTTTTTTTTTTTTTTTTTTTTTTTTTTTTTTTTTTTTACATTTTCGCCCTATAATATTGGATCCAGCATTCTCAGCTAATGTTTGTCCTTGTTCCTGTGGCTCTTGTAGTTTTTGTGGAGATATGGATTGATGATAGGTGTCGCTCTAAACATTGATCACCTATATTATATATGTATTATTATATTGATATATATATATATAAATATATATATATTTATATAATATTAGTATAATATTATTTTATATTATATATATATATATATATATTTATATATATATTATATTATATATATTATTTATATTATATATTATATTATAATTATTATAATATATGCTTATAGTAATGCTGTTATTTTTATTGCTTTCATGAAATTTGCTGTTTAATTTTAATTATCATTAGTTCTCATATTAGCCTTGACTTTAAGTGAAGGCTCGTATTAGTGGATATGTGGCAAAGGGAGAAGCTCAATAATGAAAAGTTTTAAAACTATATGTTAAATTCGTCTGGTTTAAGATTATAGGTTACCATAGCACGACCATTACCTTATTCCCTTCACAGTTAACTGGATCTATCAAGTTTTCAAAGGACATTTAGACAACATACTTTGAATGCAAGGAACATTATATTCACCTACGGTAATTAAAAATTGTTTTCTTGGCACAACCATTTTATATTATAAGTTCGTTATCCCCTAATTGATATTGTGGTAGAAATGGCTGACAAGAGATGGGTTAATATACATACCGGAATATACTTTATAAAAGACTGAATTAAAACACTTTTAAATTCTCCAGAACGTTTCAGCACGAATTTCTAGTTTCAAGGTGGTTTGGTAGTCAGCACAGTTTAAATGAGGTCACACTTCCAGCAGTAGGGAGATGTTGAAGATATAATATTAAATTATTATTGGCAGTTTGTTAGCTCTTATTTATATGCAAGAATGCATTTCGTCAAAGGAGCCTTCTATTGTGCCTTTATCATACGTTAACTCGATACTGGATAATTTGATTGTTAGTCCGAGGTCCTTAGATTGTCCGGAAAGATTTAGAACGAGAATATTGGCAAAAAGTATAGACATGTAGGAAAGAGTAAGTAACTTTATTGCCATTAGATTTTATACAGTATTTATATTATATCTTAATATTTATTATAATGCGTTGTGGCAAGTAAATGAAGCACCACCTACCCGCACACGACGCTGTTACACCAACGAACAACTATACAACACTAACATTATACTACCAACAACTAACATATCAACAACAACATCAAAGAAACAAGGAACAACAATAACATACAACATATCAAATTATATAATATAAATAATTTTGATATATTTTATAATAATAATATTAATGGACTAATTTAATTAATATATAATAGTATATAATAAATTAATAAATAAGATAATATAATAATAATAATAGATTAATAAATCAATGAATTAATATAATAACGACAGCCTAATTATTGATGAGATTTTGTAGCTTTAACTCCTTCCTCTCTTACAGCACGAGTATCCGACCTACAACACACACACTCAACCACTACACATCAGCGTGCACACACACACCAGCGCTACACACAAACAACCCTTATAGGGCTGCCCTGGTTTCTACTACACACCTACGACCATGCACTACTACACTTACACGACAACACAGGTGTGACAGCATATATATAGAGCATTATATGATATAGCTATATATATTTTTTTAACATTTTTTCTAAATATATCTATATCCATATTTGTAAGGATCTTATATATTAGTTATTATATATATTATATAATAGATGTATGGATTATACTAGTATGGAGGTTTAGGTATAATTAAAATGTATTCTCTGAGCTCAGTTATCTAGGTGAGCATATTTCGATTAGATTTTAGCTTGACAATCGGTGTAAGCTAGTTTCGTTCAAAACGTTTAAGTTAGTTTATAGTAAGTTTTTCTTTATGATCCAACGTTTAATAACAGTTACAAAATACTCGGGGTATAATTGATGTTCACGGTCGTGACTCGAAGTCCCATATTGTAGAATCATGTGGCAGAGTAGTTCGCCCCTGATTTATATAGTATTAAGTAATGTATGATATTGATGAAGTATATATAATTATATTATAGTATATAGTATTATTATATATTATATACATATAGTATATTGTAGTATATATAATATATAGTTATATACTATATGATGATAATATTAGTAATGAAATATAATATAGTTATTATTTAATATATATATTATATATTATCTAATATTATATATAGTATAATATTATATATATTATATGTATATTATATGATATATAGTATATATTATATATAGAACTAGTGATAAGGAATTAAGTGTATTTGATTTTTTTTTTGTTTTTTTTTTTTTGATATTAGTTTAGTATAAATGATCGCTAAGTCATTTAAGGGTGAGAAAATCTGAATTCTAAAAGATATTTAGGACCAGTTTATCGTTTTCGACTTGATCCGGTTCAGTTTTATTAAGTTTGTTTTTTTTTTTTTTAACTAAAGGGCATACCGCATGGGTAATACTTCAGCAGAAGTGAGGTAGTCGGGGTTCCTCTTTCGGTCCTTGTTTCCGGGGGATTACGACAGGGTAGGACTATTTCCCCCCCTCCGGGGCAGGTCTCCGGACCCCCGCTCTTTAGGATATTTGGGGTGTCGCGGGGGTTCCTCCGCCCCTGGCCGTATCGGGGTGGGGTATGGAAGACGTCCCCCCCTCTGTCCCCCGTCGGGCTCGAGCCCCTATTATTTGTTGTTTTTTTTGTTTTTTTTTTAACTTTTTTATATTATAATTCTGCTTTTCCATTTTTGTAATAGTATCTTTTCTCATCTTCGGAATTCTAATGTTTTTTTAAGTTGTCGTACTTTTTCGAGATTATTTTATTTTATGAAAACTTTTTTTGTTTTTTTTTTTAAGGCATTTTTTTTTTAGTAATTTATATCGCTGATTTCAAATATGTAGTTAGTGTTTTTTCTGTAAGTGTCGTTACTTTTTTGAATATTTCATTTTTTTTTAACTTTTATTGATATAGATGTGATTTTTAAATTAATTATTTATATTAATATGTTCGAACGTTTTGATATCATGTCCATTCACCACTGTAAATTCATTTTAGTATTCATATACTTAGCAATATCGTTCAAAAAAAAACAAAAAGAAGATCTAAAACTGACGGAGTCTTATAACATATACAGGGCTAGTATTGTATAGAATATAAGATAAAAGTATATATTATAATGTAGTATATATATTAGTATATATATAAGGGTATATTATATGATTTATTATAATTGTATATTATATATGAGTAGTATTATAATTATATATATTATTATTAGGCTAGAATATATATTATATATATATAGTATTAGATATATTTTAGATATTATCTTATATATATATTAAAGAGAGTATAGTATATATACTAGGTAAGTTGTATCCTCTAATTATTCGAAGATTGCTTCTTATAGCAAATGTTATGTGTAGGAAATACTGGAAATTATTTCGGTATTTCGTAAGGAGAGTTTTATTATTGCATAATATTAGAGCTGTGTTATTCCCAAAAAATTCAAATACAAATATCACATTGAATATTAAATGTGTCTTTTAAAATGGGTAGTTCTTCTTAAATATTAATAAAGTAAGTAATCTTTATTTAAAATTAAGTTAATTAGTAATTAAATTAGTAATGAATTGATTGCCAAATATGAAGCATTACTATATATGGGTTCATTGAATACAGAAAAATCATTTAAAATAAGTGAATACAATATAAGTCAGAATAGTTTCTCTCTTTGAGGTTGAATAATTCATATTTTGATTAAATAATAATAACAGTTATTAAAGTTGCAATATAAGATAAGTACATATAAATAATCCGTCTACAGTATTAAGCTTAATATTATTATTTCATTAGGTATGTTCGAAACTCAGTAAATACATCTTAAATTTACAATAAATATAGTATTATTATTATGTAAGTCAAAAACTGATTAATTTATTATTATTATTATTAGTTATTATTATATTATTATTATTATTATTATTAATTATTTAAAGAGTAATTACCTTTGTCCAATCGATGGAAATGTTTTAAAGATAAGTGAGAACCTTCCTTTGCTCGTCTCACTGATATTTTAAATTGTTTTTTTTATTATTTATAAATAGTTATAATTAAAAAGAAAAACCTTGGAAAAAATATTACATCTTTGTAATTATTTAGTAGTTAGGATATTTATGATCTTATATAATTTGTTCAGAGAAATGCTTGTATATAATTTAATTTTTGAAGGGAAATTTGTGGAATATCTTTATTTTATCGCGCCTAACTACTTAGCGCTATTTCTTTAGCTTGTTATCTAAGTGGTTGTTCGACCCAAACAAATGATTTTTTCCTATGAAGTCTTTAACCCTTCTTAAAAATCGTTTTCTCCAAAACCCTCCTTAATCCCCTACTCTAATCTCTCTAAACCCCTAAAGTTTTCTCCCTCTCATTCCCCATCCTTCTCCTCTGTCCTCATGATGTCACAGTACTTATTTTGACATTTCCTGTTACGTAGTTTTACGAATAGATGTCGAGTTCAAACAATAAGAAAAGGTATTAAATGTAAAAGTTATTTAATTACAAAAATTGAAAGGTAGAGAAATGTAAACGAAACTTTTGATAAGGATTTTGAAGCACAATTTTGTTTTTTTGAATTGTTTACGTTTTTAAGGTATTTAAAAAAACTGAGGTTTTTTTGTTTCAAATATTTGTGAATAACGTTTTACATAGGATTTTATATTCAATAAGGACTCTGCTTGCAGAAAATTAAAATTCATAAGTGATTTTAATTTCTAATAGTATTATATTATAACATACAAATCAATAATAAATGCAGAAAGGGTATTAGTCATGTAGTCATGTAGAAAGGATATTAGTCCAAATTAGCAATATTTCAGAATATAATTCCATGTATTCTTTCGAGAATGTAGATTCGCTATATGGAAGGAAGTGAAAGTAGGAGGTTTGGGTATTAATGATTGTCTAATTTTTTATGGAGGTTTGTATCCAAGGGGTTCCAATTATGGGACTTTGATTTTTTGAATGCCAATATGCGTTATGACGGAACCTCAAGATTTAGCGAGAAATGGGGTATATTTTGGTCAGTTGGAGGTGCGTACGTAATTAGTAGTGCTGATTTCTTTGAAAGATTATTTTCTGACCACAATGCTTTTTCTCTATTAAGACTTTTAAGTCATAATAATCTAGCGATGATGGAAATGAATGAAATGAGATTTACTTAGATGTTCGCTTCTAGCCGATATAATGTGGTATTAATTTTAATTTGCAGGAAAGATAATGGATTAAATCGTGAATGGTGTTATTAATGGTTGTACTAGTCTTTTATGTGTCCATCATGAACGTTCCTGTCATGTATTGTGAAATTTTGGAACATGCTGAGAGATGTTGGGTGAAGAGCAACCATGAGTTTGAAGAATCTCACACAAACTTTATCAAGTATTGCAATTCAGATGGAAGTTTATGAAGGATTGTTCAGGTGTGATGAAGGGGTGGTTTCTTAAATTGATCGAAGTTTGGCAGAGTGTAAAAGAAGGGCAATTCCCAAATATCAAACATTAAATTTTTATGTGCTTGTACCGGAATGGGTTCTTGTTGTCGCAGGAATATAGGAAAGCTTAATTTTTTTCACCTGGTGCGCAGATAGTATTGAGAAGATGACTTACTTGTTCCTCGTGAAGGGGTTTGCTTTTGAAATTTAACAATAGTTAGTAGACATGACGAGGGATTTAGTAAGTATGAGTTAAGCAAAAGCGACTAGCGAGCCATGTTTTGTCATCAATGGATGTAAAGTTGTATTTTGAGGGGCAGAACTGAAAAATGCCCTATGTCCCCCAAAGAGAGATCATAAGTTATCCGGCAAAAGCAATCATATTTCCTTTGATATAATAAAGCCAAAAGAGTATTTTTGGCTGTGTTGATACAATATTATTCGAACCGGACGTTCAGGTTGAATGGAATGAATGTGTTGGGAATGGAATTAAACACTCTGTATGACATAGGAATTGGGTCTCATTTGAAATGACTGGAATTAATTGGTAATTATTCAAATGGAGGTTAGTGGTTGATTTTATAGTCCATGATGAGTATGTCAAAAGTGAATGATATGTTGTCGCTTCTGTGGGTATGATGAGGATGTAGATTTTGTAGTTTGTGTGCATTTCTAGTGAATATGTAAACAGAAAAGAATGGTGAATAAAGTTGAATCATTGTTTATTTTTGGTTTTAGCTAATTGTAGATGAAGTTGATAACCTAATTGATGTACATTGGTAGATAAACTATTAAACTGAAAGGATGTTCATAATGTAAGTAATGAATATGAACTATACTAGCTTGATTGGAGTTGTGGTTTGGTTGCATAATTGATTTTGTGTTCGAAATACAGATTAGATATTTTGTAGTTAATTTGAAAATTTCCTGCATAATGTTTGGTGTATTTGACTTTAATTGTTCTTTTAAGTCAGTTAACTATTAAATTTGAAGTACTCGCAAAGTTTTCTAATATTTTTTATCTTTTTTTCTTAAAAATTTTAACTTTTGTTTTATTTTCTGCTAAATCAAAATATAAATTTAAGTATCTTCACTAAGTCTCTTAACTAGCATTATATTTTATGTTGTTGTGTGAAGGTGAACTCCATTGGAGCTTTTTAATTTTCAGCTAATTTCTAATGGGAATACTAACTCTCGGGTCTAATTTTTTAGTGAGCGTTGAAATTCCCATTTTTGTGCTCTTTGATTTATGGACAATATTCATTAATATATTATCAATTTATACCGGTTGGCCATTGGTAAAATCTATTCTTTTTAAAAGTCATCTAACTACACATTTTGATGTGGTTCCCTATAAAAATTAGTGGTTTTGATTATCTGATTGGATCTAAAGATCATCAAGTCAAGGATATTCTTCGATTTAAAATTTTTACTTCACCGGAAGTGATACAAAATGATCCCTGGCAGTACTCTTGTCTCTTCATTAATGTTAGTGGAGATGGATAAGACTGCAGGTAAAAGAAGTAATGAAAAAACTGGACGTAACATTTTTATTACAGTCTGAAAAGATATTCAGCTATTAGATTTAATTAATATTTAGTTTAATAAATATTAATAAATTAAACATGATTAAGATAAAATTAAATGAAATAAGAAAGACCAGATGTAAAATTAAAATAGTTAAATTAAATGTTTAAATCTTTTTTTTTTTTTTTTTTTTTTAAGTTAATCCTATGGTTATTCTGGTACCTTAATTTTAAAAAAATTAAGAATTGAACTTTTAAAAAATTAAATTAAATTTATTATTATTTGCACCAATTCAACGATCAAAATAAAAAAATTAATACTAAAATACCTTAATTTTAAAATTGGAATCAAGTTTGATATGTTTCTGATAAATAATTTTAATTATTTGAATCAAAATTTATTTGGAATTCTTTTAGTTAATAAAACTAAAGATAATTAATCTTCAACATTCTGATTATATATTAAAATCTTGTATTAAACATTAATGTGATTTAAGTAAAAACTTAAAAATTGAATCATTCTAATTATCATGAATTAAACATTAAAAATTAAAATATTATATAACATAATGCAAATTATAATATTTAATAAAAAAAAAGCTGATTACAGCATAAGGCTAATTCCTGAAATTTAAAAAATAAAATTCTTAATATTGATACAAATAGAGTGAATTAATAATTTTTATTATTCTAATACTAAAACGAAAATATTTTTTTTTTTTATTTCAATTTTTTATTTGTTTTTTTATTTTTAAAAATAAAAAATTAATATTTATTAATTCCATGATATAATAAAAACATAAAAGCTAATATAATGGTTTTTTATTTTTTAAGAAACGTAAATTTAAAATTTTTTTTCTAATTTGGTTGTCCTTTTTTTTTTTTTTTTTTTTTTTTATGGGGTTTCTTTTGTTTTCACAAAAGAAAAGCCTAATCGTAGTACCAGAAAAACGAGGATCAGAATTCGTAAAGGGTAACATATAAAAAAAATATTAAAATATTGGAAACTTTATAACTTAAAACGATGAAAAATGCTAAAGGGTAAAATGTGTATTCTGTGTAAATTGTAATTGAGAAATATAAAAAAACTTAAAACCTTTAAAATTATAAAACACAATAAAATAAAAATAATAATTTTATTTACAAAAATTTTAATAAACAAATAAGAGGGATTTGTAACTCTTAGAGGGCAAAATAGTTATAAGGTCCTGTATTTGTTTTCCCCGTTCTTTTCCTCCTAAGTCACTATCTCTAATGGCAAAACAAACTGGAGGTCTCGGTGTATTCCTGTTTCTTGAAGACTTGACTCTTGTGTGTTTGCTCTTCTCCGTTCTTTGTGGTAGAGATTGATAGAGATTCATGTTCTTTTCTCTTGGTTTGACCTTCTTTGTTAACTCTTGGTTCCCATCCCTTCGGTCCTCTGATTGCCCCTGGTGAGGTTATAACGACGGACTTCTTCTTTCCCTATCATCTTTGGTGCCTTCAGATGTTGATAAATCCATAATCTCTTCTGGAGGTGTTTCCACATCATCTTTGGGAAGTGTTTCTAGTCAGATTACTTGGACATATTCCCTACATGTTTCCATCTGCAAAGTGGTGTATTACCTAAAGGCATCTTTTTACTTCTTCTGACTTAGGCTGTTCTTCTCGGTTTTCAGTTAACTGTTTCCGAAATATATGAATCCTCTTGTCTGTATTGGTTGATAGAGACGGTTTAATATCCTTTACTTGAGTATCTTGTTTGTGGATGTATGAATTATCAATCTTACTTCCTTGAGGAGTATCTCAGGGTATTCTTTGCGGTTACAAGAGTAAGTTTGTGTTTCTTCTACAGGATTCTGTTGTTCTGGTGTTGAATCCTCTGGTGTATAATGTTTTGTTCATCATAAAAATTGGGGAATTTCCACGATAGAAAGTGGGTTGGAATTCTTTGATCATCTATGACAAATCCCTGACTAGATTGCTCAGTGTTGAATCGGTTCTTTTTCTTGTTTGTATTCTTGTTTGGGGAATCCAATGTTTGCTTGATTGTCATTGGATTCAAAATCTCAGAAGTCATTATCAAAATGATAAATGAAGATTCCCTGTAACTTTTCCTACTAGGAATGATTTTACATTATCCCGTGAATCCGGAGATTTAATTTCGTTTGACATGTAAACATCGAAAGCATTAAGCTTATTTTGGCTCCTTTATATTCTGATTTACAATAAAAAGGACCTTTCAATTGATCTTTTGTTCTAATTTAAAGGAACTATTCTGTTCTGGTTTCTTTACAGCATTTCACTAAACATAATTCTCCCACTTTTCATTCTCTTTGTTTGGCATGTTTTGTGTTTCTGTTCCATAGCTTTAATTGTTTCTTTTTCTAAATTAGTAATTATTCCTAGTTTAAGTCTCTTATTGTTTCCATTCTTTCCACTACGACATTCTACCTCATCTGATTGAATTTTCTATTTCTCTCGAATTTATTTGCTAAATGGATTTGAGACATAATCAGGCATTCGTAGGAGTTCTTTTATATATTCCATTAGGAAACAAATGTGGATGATGTCCTAATTGCATTCGATTATATTCGATGTGTTGATAGCTTTTGAGCAAAAGATTGTTATTTTTGTGACCATCTCTTTATGATTATCCTTTACGAAATGACGGGACTCCATTTTTCAATATCTTGCATTCATTTACACATCGCATAACCCATTTTGAACTTGGGTTTGTTGGGGCAAGAATATTTACCTTTTTTAATTCCTCCAAGCTTTACCTAGCTCTTTATAAAGCAGCTTGACGTGAAATTCTGGGGCATTTATCTTGAAGCTAGTATTTCTGGGTCGGAATGCCGTACATTTTACTCTTTCTTGTAAAGCTTAAGCAAAATTTTTGACTTGTTCTTGATTTACAGGCAACTAAATTTTCCTGCAATAACGGGTCAAACATTGCTCTGAGATCTTGAGAATGTGTTTGGCGCTCTGAAATTGAACATGGTGGGAAGTTTACCCTATTACTCTATCCACAATGTATTCTAGAAAACGGGTTTATAGATTAGATTTGGCCTTCTGTTTTATTTCAACAGCTTTTGGAGTCTAGGACTTTTGGAGTCTAGGGCTTTTCATGACACGCACTGAGTACAGTACTCCTTTACTAACTTGCTTAGATGAGTGAAAAACGTATCTTTCCTCTAACTCGTTTTTCCAACAGTCCTGGTCTGTTTTGTAACTCCATTGCCACTTTTTCTAAGTTGATGAAATGGCCATCTGATCTATGACTTGAGTAGATTCATGGCTATCTGGTACCTTGGTATTACATAAGGTTTCTTTTCTCTCCGGGTGTTGCTATAGTACATAATCCTTTTCTTATGGAAATGATGTGGATAAGTTTTTATGGAAGCGATCATACCCAATCACTGTTACATTTCTATTGTGGCAATTCTCTTGTTCTCTTATTGATTAGTTTTTTCGTTAAAATAAATTATCTTTTTTCTTGGTAGAAGGAACTTTTTGTTTCTTTTTTCTACCTTTGAAAAATTAAATTTCGTTTGGATGGGGCTTTTGCTGTGGTTGTGCCTTACTTTCAATAAGTCAGGTCGGTATGTTTAGTTTTTTTCCCCGTCTATCTTAATATGTTTGGCGAAAAACTGTTTCATCACAACAGATTCATCTGGGCACCTCTTCAGTCTGTTCTGCTTTATTTTACGGAGAGTGAAAGCAGAGAGGTTGGTTATCGAGTTAAATATGGTATTGGATATTACCAAACATACCGTATTTGTTATTTATTTATGACGAGGAAGAAAATAACGCAACCTTTTTCTATATAATTAATTATCAGTTGATGTCACTGCCTCTAACCACTCTTTTTTGAATTGAAAAAGCATTAAAGACTTAACGGCTTTTATTCTCTTGGCCGTATCTGAATTCATTTGGTAAAGAATCCTCTTCCTATTTTCCGTAGTCAGCTTTTAGGCGGTCTGTGCCTATAAAAAATGCTTGGATAATATTCCTGGAAAAGTTAACCTGAGGTTGAACTCCTCAATTTTTCTCCTTTATAGAGACTTTTCATTTTCATATTCTTCATTCAAACTTAAATTTTCTTTTTTTATTAAGTTATTATATTATGGTTATTTCGCAATTAGTGGCATAAGTCCTAAAATTAATATTAAGTTCCGAAAATATACGAAGAAAATCCTATAAAGATTGTGTTTCCTTAACAAACTTGCTGGAGGGACCGGAACTTTCTCATTGATTCTAAATCTTGTGGAAAATCCGGTGAACTTTACCGTCTCCCTATTTTAAAAATCTAAGTACAAACTCTGGAAGTTTTGTAGAAAGAGTGACATTGTAGTCTACGATTTATCTTTAAAATTAGAATTTCTCTGAGCAGTTACCATGAGTTTCTTGGTAAGTTTTTCAAGAATGTTCTGCCTGCTTTTTTTTTATAACCCCATGATTAAGACAGTCATCTTAAATAAAACTTGGCCAATTAGGCCATTATGGTTCACGTCGAATTTACTTGCATTGTTCCTATGCCATAGTTACTTTGTGGTCATTTGCGGGTGCCTCAAATCATAAATCTGGTTGGGGCAGAATAATCTTCCTTTTTTGTACGCGAATACGTCCCATTAATTGGGTCTGGTTTCCCATCCTCGCTTCCGTGATGGTGAATTGGTACGGTTCATTTTACATCAAAAGTCCAAGGTTTAGTTAATTTTATTTTGTATACTTTTTACTGTCTCCAGGGTAGCGTAAATATTTTCGTCAATTCGAGGGGCACGCGGGTACACATTGTTGTTTTGATTGGGGACGGGGTTTTTTGTTTGAAAGAGTTCGTCGAATTTTTTTTTTTTTTTTCTTGTGGTTTTTTTTTGTTAGTTTGATAGTCCGTATTTTAACAGAAGGATGGTTGGGTTTTGTTTGAGTTTTCTTTTGGCATCACAGTAGAGTGAATCTTATTGGTGGGAATGAAGTCAAGCTTTAAATATTTTCTTTCTTTTTAAAGCTGACTTGTTAAATATTTAATTGTCTTCAGTAGGATGTTTTGTTGAGATTTTGTATACTGTTTTCGGGTGAAAATGATTTTGGAGATACTGAGTGTTTCTTCTTAATTACTTTCTTGTATATAGACACACGCGGACTGAAATATCGTCCAAAGCGATGACGTCCTTGATATTCATTAAAATCAAAAGATTTCTTACCTCTTAATATTGCTCTTAGGTTCAGTCTTCTGTAAAAGTTAGGGAAACATCTGCTTCTGTCTTTCACTTACTTTAAATTATCGGGTTTATAATCTTCTCTGTACTGTCTTTTTTTCAATTCCAACTGTTGTATTCTGTCTCTCTGATAATTTTTTCTGAGGCATGTTAACTATACAAGTAGAACTCCTAATTCTGCTTATTTCTAATTTAGGCAATGCAGGTTTCTATCATTTAATTAAATTCTTTATTACATTTCTTAAGTGATAACATTTCCCTGATGTTTTTAATTTTTATCTTTTTAATTAAAAAAAAAGTTTTGAAACTTAAATAATATAATAATAAATTCATTGGTTTTCTCTCTAACTGGGGCATTATAGCGATTTGCAAAATATATATGGCCGAAGGAAAAAGCAGGCGTGTATTAACACTTCTTGTTTCCGTACTCAGATCTTCTTTGGCTCTGGCAGGTTCTGACTTTCAGATACCATAAGATTGAGCGTGTGCAATAGTTTCTGCTTTGCAATTGACTTTCTATTTCTTCGTCTGCTATAAAGGTCTTTCCTTCTGGATGGATTAGTTTGTGAATTTTTTCTTTGTTCTCTTTGAAGATACATACAGTTATGTTTATTTATGGTTTCTTTATTTAGTTAGGTTCCTTATTCAACAACTGAGCTTTAGTAATTAATATCTTGCTTTGTAGCCCCAAAAACAAAACAAAAATATAAAATTTATACATAATGGGAGCCTTTAGTTATAACTGGTTTATCAAATTATCAACACTGTAATTGTTTAATTTGAACTTTCATTCCTATCCTATTGGAATTATCTATATAAATTGTTCGCTTATGATTATTAATCATTCCTGTCTTTCTTCTTTTTTTCCTTTTCCTTTTTTTTCATCCTTATTAAAATTTATTTATTTAAGTCTTTTTCTTTTGCCTCAGTTTTACGAATGCATTTTTAACTTTTGATTTCGTTATCCTCGTTCTCTTTAAGATTTAATTTTGATGAAAGAAAGGTCTATGGTTATAGGTAGCGTTAGGCGCCTAAAAGAACTTGTGTAATAAATTCATTCCAAAAGCTCCCAGTGCTTTCCAGTCTCTTACCACATAAAAAGGTAACTGGGTACTACTGTTGGTGTAGCCTAGAAGTAGATCAACTTCTTCTATGGGGTGGATCATCTGAGTTCCAATCCCTTGAAACTATTAATATACTTCTTTAGAGACAGTTTGATGCTTCCTTCTCTTTCTATTTCCTACTATCTATTCCAAGCGTATAAACAGGTTGTCTCTCCTCTAAATTAGTATTGTTTTTTTCTATCGGGTACCTTCGAGACCCGTTGTCTGAACCTGTTTTGCTGGAAAGGTCAATATAAGTATTGCTTAGGAAATATCTAATGTACTATCAATTTTGTGGGTCTATTTTCACTATATCATCAAGAGAAGCTTAGATGGTTATTTCTATTACACTATCTTCTTCTTTAAGAGGCATTGAAAGTTTATTTTCTGTGTCTAAAATTTTTGTCCCAGTGGTATTTTTACCGATTGTCTTCACATTTAAATCTTGCCTAGAATAATAAAATATTTTGTCTTCATTTTTGTGGAGAGATCGGGTTGAAAAAAACTGTTCGTTTTCTCTTCTTGGCTTTCATCTTCGCCGTTCAGTATATTTTTGTTTTCCATGGAGTTTGCTGGAATTTGCTTGATGATATTCTTAGTTATAATCAACGATGAATCTTCTGGTTTCTTTTCTTGGGATTCTCTTACCTGGATAAGCTAGCGGTGACGCTCAATCTTGTGAGTAGAGTTTTGGCTTTCTAGTATTTTGTAATCTTTTTTATAAATTCTCTGACGTCTTAGGATGCGTTTTTGGACCGTTCCATTTTTATCAAATCATTTTAAATTAATCCCTGACGTTAATTGATTTTTTTAAGTTTTTTTTTCATTCTCATGTGGAATGGCAACAGGGGCATTCTGCGAATTAGACGTCAGAATTTCTCTTGGGCATTTGGAACTTTCTAACATCTCTCTAATTCAAATTAGTGGTATTTCCGATTCCACGGTATTTTTTCGGGAATGATGACTCTATCTTTAGATTTTCACTTTTTAGGTCTGTTTGCCTGCATTGGCTGTTAAGTTTTTTCTCTTACTAGGTTGTTTTTCCTTAACTTACAGAATTGAAACTCTGGAAGAAGATTTAAAAGAATTATACGTAGTAAAAAAATCTCAACATGATTTCGGTGGAAAAGTAAATTCCTTGGAGAATCATTTTGAAAATTTTCGTGACAAATTCAGAGACCAACAAATTGAAGTTAAATCACTAGAGGAACAATTTGATAATTTAGAAAATAAATTTGATATTTTGTTCACCTTCGAAATGAGAATAAAAAGACTGGAAAATTTGTGGGCACACCTCTCAAAAACACAACACCACATAACAACAAGAAAGCACAGTAACACCAACACCAAACACCAACACCCACACCACACTAACACAACACAACACCAACACCACACCAACATCAACACCAACACCACACAACACCAACACCAAACCAACACCACACAAAAACAGACACCACACCAACACCAACACCAAACCACCACAAAACATCACCAACAAAAACACCAACACCAACACCAACACCAACACCACACCAACACCACACCAACACCACACCAACACAACACCTACAGCAAACACCCCACCGACACCACACGAACACAACAACAACACCTACACAACACCCACAACAACACCAACACAACACCAACACAACACCAACACAACACCAACACCAACACCAACACCAACACCAACACCAACACCAACACCAACACCAACACCAACACCAACACCAACACCAACACCAACACCAACACCAACACCAGAACAGCAACAGCAACAGCAACAACAGAAACACCAAAAACAACAAAATCCTGACAAGTGGGCGTTGTAACAACGGAAGGAACAATAAGATCAACTGATGAAACAACAACAATGACACAACAATAAATCAGCCAACTAGAAAGACCAATCAACAACAAAGCATCGGCAACAGAAAAACAACAGCAGAAGCACACACCAACAACAAAAGTAATCAATAATAAAATGAAACAACAGCAAAACACCACTACACCACCACCACCAACCACCACCACCAACCAACAACACCACAACAACAACAACAACAACAACACAACAACAACACAACAACAACCACCACAACACCAACAACAAAAACACCAACAACAACTGATGCAAGAGCAAGTGAAAATATACAAACGACGAAGGAATAGCATCACAACAACAGAAGCATTAACAACAGAAACAGCAACAGAAACAACATCAACAAAAAGCCAACAACAACTGATACACCAGCAACAGTTGATGCAACTATAGGAACAACAACAACAGAAACACCAACATCAACAGAAATTCCAACACCAACAACAGAAACCAACAACAGCAGAAGTATCATCAACAGAAACCAACACACCAAACAATAACAATCAACAGAAACACAACAACAACATTGCTGCAACAATACAAGAAAGCACCAAACATCAGAGAATACCAATAACACAGAAACACCATTAACCATAGAATATAACAACAGAACTTACCACCAATAACACAGCACAAAAGAAAAACCAACAACAACTGGATGCAACACATCAATTGATGCAGCCAGCAGAGAAACATACACCTGCAGCAGAGGCTTCAGCAACTGAAACACCAGCAACAACAGAAACAACAGAAACAACAACAGCAACAACAATAAAATAAGATACAACAGCAAAAATAAAAACATCACCAACAACAGAAGCATCAACAACAGAAACAACAACAACAACAGAAATAATAACAACAACAGAAACACAAACAACAGCTGATGCAATAACAACTGATACAACAAGAGAAACACCAACAACAACTTCAACATCAAGAACAGAAACACAAACAACACCAAAAGCTATTCATACAGCAACAACAACAACAGCAACAACAACAACAACAGAAACAACAGTAACAACAACACCTGATGCAACGCAACACTCTGATACAGCAAACAAAAAAATAAAGAGAGAACACAACGTGTATACATAGCAACAACAACAACAACAACAACAACAACAACAACAACAACAACAACAACAACAACAACAACAACAACAACAACAACAACAACAACAACAACAACAACAACAATAACAACAACAACAACAACCACAACAACCACAACAGAACAACAGCAACAACAACAACGGAAAAACACTAGCAACAAGAGAAACACCTTGAACAATAAACAATAATAGGAACAGCAAAAAAAACCACACCTACACACACACAAACATCCACACACACCTACACACACTCACACAAAAGCTACCCAACAAAGCACAATACACTACACAACACAACAACAACACACTACACAATATAACAATGACATACTACATAACAGAAACGCACTGCACAACATAACAACAACACACTCCACAACATAACAAACTACACAACACAAAACAACAACAACACAACAACACACACTACAACACAACACACTACACAACACAACACTACTACACAACAGCATAATATAACCAAAACAACAATAACATAACAACATCAACACAACAGATATCACATACATCAGAATTACTAACAACAACAGAAGTTCCCAAGATCACCAGAGCTTACAACAACAACAACATACAACAACAACAACAACAGCATATTTATTTGTTCACGCAATATATATTATATATATATATATATATATATTATATAATATATATATATATATATATATATATATATCATAATCTATATATATATTTAATATATAGTATTAGTGTAATATTATAAATATTATATATAGTATTTGTATATATATATATATATATTATATATAATATATTATTATATATATATATATATATATATATATATATATATGCAATAATATCGTGAAGGTCATTAGGTACGAGCTTGTAAGGCATCTGCATGTATGCCATAGAGAGATGTGCACCTGTGTAAGGGGCTGACTTACATACCCCATTCGCACATATAAAGTTCGTTAAAAGCATTGAAATAGCAGTCTTGTTACTAAGAGAGCTTTTGTATAAAACCTGTTAAAGACTCCCCCACACCTCCAAATGGGAGGTGCCAAATTTGAATTGTAATGACTAAAGGACCCGAAAAGGGGCAAAAGTCAAACTGAATCGAGGAGTGGGCCTAGAGATCGTGCCCGAGGCAGACGTGCGATTGCCACGTCTGTTCCTATTTTTATATATTCCAAGATTTATTAGTCAAATTATAGGTCTTATATAGCCCTAGATGGCACTGACATTTCATTGTTGATAATAATATTTAATATTTCTTTGTTTAATAAAAGACTTAAGTGCCACATCTTTTCATTACCACGCTTGATTGATTACTATTAATTGAGTAACCTGAGTATCTCGGCTCATTATTTCTGGCGTCCCCGAGAGTGACACTTTTTGATAGACACTTTAGAGAAATCTCTAAGAAATCTCTACCTTCTGAATAGGGCCTAAATATTTCTATTAATAAATAGTGTAATCAATCGTATTAGTGATATAAACCTGGCTAAAAACAAAAAGTGATTTGTGACAATAAATCATAAATAGAAGAATAAAAGTTTCAAAAATTAGGCACTAAAACAAATTTATACTGTAAAAAAGTGGAAGAAAACTTGTGATAGAAAAATTTTTAAAAAGAAAAACAATAAACTGTGAAGAAGTAAAAAAAAGCGTTGCAGTAGAAGCGTTTGCACAAAAATTGAAAGAGTGGCCCCAAACATACAAAAATTCCTAAAGAACTTTAAGGCTTAAGAACTGACTCAAAAACCAAAAACTTAAAACAAAGTTTCTTTGTTATAGCTAAAACCTTGTCGAAAACGAAAGCTCATTCAGTGCGACTCATAAACGAGTCGCGATCGAGATCTTTCCAAAGGCGAAGGGGAATAGAAAGTCACTCACCCCGCAGCCTCCTCACTCCCCCATGGAAGGAGACCTTCACTCCTCCTCCTTCGAACGAACAACTTGAGTCTCTAGGACTGTTACTTCGCTCCAAGCAACGCAACGCAAAGTTCAGCGCGGAAAAAGTCTCCACAGAAAACTATAACGCCACTAACCTACAGCCAACTCCCCCCCCCCTTCGACCCATATGGTGTCGTATCCTGGCTTGAGCGCTGTTAATACGATATTTAAGATTAAACAACAAGATGATGGGTATGAAGAGTGCGTCCTATTGGCTTCTAATCTTTTACCTATAGTTGGTGTCATCCAATCCACTTTCCTATGAAAGAAAATTGCCTAAATCAGCTATTAATTGAACAATATAGAAGAAACTTATATGCCCGCACTCGGTGGCAGAGAGTGAGAGATGTGAAGTCGGAAGGAATGCGGCGTGATGAGGTCCTAAGTGAATATCTGACAGAGTCAAGATGTTTTTAGGATCCAAGAATTTCGTTAGCTCGACGGATGCTGTCGATAGATGATTGCTGTTTACTAGTTTTGCTCAAGAATCGCTTTTTCTTGAAGGGACGTTTTGTTCGGGTCATATATGTGTAGTGTAGATTTCGCAGAGGATTAGATATGGTTCGACTTATAGTGTAGTATGTCCTGCGGATTGAGAGAGGCAAACAAATACGCAATAGAAGTGGTGAGAGTCGCAGACGACTGTTTAAAAAATTTCGTCCGAAAAGGTCGAAACACTTCATCCCCGCGAGGGAAGGATGCATATTGGGGGAATGTAAATTCACATAAGAAGAAACATGACGTTTTCTTAGTCTGAGTCAACAAACAGAGACTGCTAGATATATCGCTCTTCGCTCGTGTGTAACAATTGAGATGTTGTGGGATGGATCGGTGTGTCTCGTTGTGGTAGTATGGTCTCGCATAGGAGAAATCTCTTTAGAGATAGCTATCGCTCTCTATGTTGGGGAGTATCTATGGAGCTCTGAGTGAGATAGGATGTAGTAAAATGTGTGTGGAGCGAATGGGCCGATAGTTTCTTCGCATTTCTCTCTACGCTCCGGAGGTGTCGCTTTTCTGCATCTTGGTAGCGGATGTAGTTAGTGTGGCGGGTAGATATGCTAGCGCGGTGGGATCGATGAGAGGGGCGGGAAGGGACCAGTATGATCTGCAGTGCATCAGTTACAGACAGTGCGTAGCATTGTGATGACTGGTGATCGTCGTCTACATTTGTGCGGCTATAATGCGTCTTGTTATGCGGGAGAGATTGTGTTGTGATAGGCTCTGGTAAGAATTCGCATTTTGCGATAGGATTGGCTTATTGCTGTTGTGCGTTTTCGCGTATAGGGGTGGTGGATGTATGTGGGATTCGTGGGTGGACTATAGTGGAGTAGTTTCTCGTGGCTGATCCGGCGTCAGGTGCTCGTTTCGTGTACTTGTGTGTCGCGCACTGAATTGGAGATGGGTATGTGGAGGTAAGTGTGAGCGAATAGTGCTGACTGGACACACGTGTTGAGTACGTTGAAGTGGTCTGGATGATGCTACTGATATATAGGCTTGCATGCTGCGCAGATACGTGCATTGTCAGGCAGTACTGCAGGTGTGTGGGCGGTGTCTTGAATGCACCATCCGCACAGAGCGCGTTCTCGACGACGTCTCAGTCATCTAGTGCGCCGTAAATCGTCATCATAGCGTCTGCTTTCAAATCTGAGATTGAATTAATAAATAACATTTATAATAATAATAATAAAATAATAATAATAATAAAAAATCATATAATAATATAATAAGAATAATGATAAAAATAATAATAATAATAATAATAATAGATATAATAAAATAATATAATAATAATAAATATAATATTAATAATAATAATAATAATAATAATAATGTTGAAAACAAAATAATTTGACATATAATGTGAAAACAAAGACTGCATGCTATATATAATATGACAGTGATAAATATAAATCAAAAGGATAATGCCGGCAGTGTTTTGTACCAGTGTTAACATAATCATGATGCTATTAAAAATATTGAGAATGTACAGAATGATAATGTAAAGACCGGTAGGGAAAATCATGGTAATGTAAATATTAACGATTCTATTGTGCCTGGCAATCCAAAGCATGATGGATATACCTTTTTTAATAATATGAGAACATTTAACAATTTTCATGTTGCAAACAATATGGCGGAGGGTTATAAAAATGTTGCAAATTCTTTCCCAGACTTGGCATTGGAAAGTTCAGGAAATGAGGAACGCTATAGCGTCCCTAATCAAATTTCTGACGGACTGAGACTAGGAAGAAATCTTGTGATGTTTTAAACGCGAAACTATATAAAGCATTTGACAGTGTAAACAAAAGAGTTTATCTTATTGACACCGGAAGTCAGGTCAATATTTGTCAGGCGGATGCAATTGCAATGCTTAAAACACCTTTAGGTTATATTTTAGCAGCTAATAGTGCTCAAATTAACATTTATGATGTAAATACGTTAGAGCTAGATATAAATTTAGATAGAAAATTTATAGATAAATTTTACGTTGCAAATTTAAAGATCAATATCTTGGGATTTCCATTTTTGAAGCGATATGAGTTAGGAATAGATTTTAAACATGATATTTATTTGATTCATTAACAAATTTTACTATTAATTTAAATAGGGATATAAATTTAAGAAATGTGCATGTGCATGGCCTTTCCAAAGACACTGTCTTTTTCTAAAAATCTTCCTCTCAATCCTCCTCTTTTCCCTACTAGGCCTTTATTATTAAATGATGTTATTTATAAAGATAAAGAACTCTTTCTCAACCCATATATAACAGAAAATAATTATATAAAGAAAAATCAAAATAATAGGTGGGCTGGGATTTTTGAAAAATATAAAGGTAAAACAAGCGGTACCAGCACCGCAATGATAAACAAAGATGGAAATATAACAACAAACAAAGAAAATGCTATCATCCCTTAAAGAATCCTAGAATAATTAGCTAACATATATCCTTATAAAGCCACCATAAAAGGTGAAGCTATACGTATGAGGCCAAGACGGATACCCCATAAATTATACTCCCAAACAAGGTCAGAATTTAACCAATTGCTTGCAAACTTTCCTTGGGCTTTCCCAGTGTCCATCCTTGAAAAGAGTAACAACAAAGTGAGGCTTATATTCGACTTTAGAGAATTAAATAAACGGGCCGAGCCGGATGTTTTGGATTGCCAAACCTGCAAGACGCAATATTTTCGTTGCAAGAATGCAAGTATTTTAGCAAGATAGACCTAACTCAAGCCTTCTACGCGATTTCCTTGGCCGAAGAAAGCCAAAAATACTTTGCTATCACGAGCAACAGGAACTTTTAACTACACCTGTCTGTCCATGGGGTATATCCGTTCACCTTTCGTTTTCCAAAGGCTAATGAATATTTTGCTCTCAGATATAGAACATTGTCATGCATATATGGATGACCTACTGATATATACAGAGACAGAAAAATAACACAAAATACGGGTGGAAAAAGTGCTTAAGAGATTTCAATATTTGTATATCAGTTTAAATCCCGCAAAAATACCAGATAGGCATGGGAGAGATAGATTATCTCGGATATATCATAGATGAAAATGGAGTAAGGCCAAATCCCGACAGAGTAAAGGACATAATAAATTGTGAAGCCAAAAACGATCAGAGAATTGCAAGATTTCATAGGCAAGATAAGCGTTAACCGCAATACACTTCCTTACATTGAAACAGTGATGACACCACTTACCTCTATCTTACGGGGAAAACCCTACTCCCGAAGGCAAGTACCATGGAATGCGCCTTCAGAAAAAGCTTTCTCAGATGCACAAAATGCCAACAAAAACGCTTGCACATTAGTATACCCAAGCATCTCAGGTCCAATAAAAATTATAGTACAGACAACAGCTGAGGCGGTAGCCAGTGCCATAATAGCAGACGAAGAAAGGAATTTCCCATACGCCTTCTTCAGTAGTAATTTAATTCCGACGGAAAGAAAATACGACTATCCTAACAAACAATTAATATGCCTCATTAAAGTATTGAAGAAATACTGGTATCTTTTAATAGGCAGAAAAATTACAATCCATACACAATCCCGAGAATTGATATCAAAATACAATAGAATCAATGACTGCAATAACCAGAATGCAAGGGAAATTCGGCAACTGAATTTGCTAAGAACTTATAATGCATCTTGGAAATTAATTACGAGCAAGAATAAACCTTTATCCGAATATTTAATACACAATAAAATTATTCAAGATAGAGTGGATAACAATAGCAATGATCCCACAATTAAAAACATCGAAATCAATAGAGGGGAGGAGCTACGAAACCTTCCAACCAATCACAGCGCAGTAAGCGAAGAAAAAGAAAATCTTTAAACGGTATGTAGCACGCGCCCATATCACCTGAGTTAAAGGGACTGGCCACAAGGAATTTTTACGATAAAACGGCACACGTCCCGACCATAAACTACAATGAGAAAGGAGAAAGCTTAGACCCTTTAAATACCGCAGAGAGACATTCCACAAATACCATACATTCCAAACGTCTAGGAGATTTAAATTTTGAAAAACAGAAATTGCAAGATAAAGAACGCATTGCTATAGAAGCGTAGCAATTAGATATATGGAACAAGCAACTCACAGAACAGAGGGACGATCATCGAAGGAATGAAAATTTAATTGAAATAAAAACTGTTAATTTAGTTACCAGCTGCGGAAAAACGCATAGTGAGATAATAAAGAAGTTCCATAAGAAGATTGATACCTACTTACAAACCTTATTGGCAGATAAAGATAAAAGCTCACTTAACATTATAAAACAAAAGTTTTGGTTTGATAGAAAGGAAATAGAGTTATTTGTAGATGTTTCTTTAAACTATGAACGTGTGCTCTTACCTGAATATTGCATCTATGAAATAATAAAGATTATGCATCTGCAAGGACACTTGGGGATAAATCGTACCCTAACCGCAATAAAGGCTTAGTTTGTTTTTCAGTGCTTGAAGGAAAGTTGAAGTTGAAAACTTGCCTTTGTATCTAGTATCAAGAAAAGTAGGCAAGGACAGGTTGCTGTCATTCAGATACTTTTGGAATCAGTCACACAAAGACAGTTTTGAATGCCGAATATTGGGAAATGACTCCTTGCAAGCCGGTTTATACAATAATTTGTTTAACCCTCATCGATCGATATAGTCATTATGTATGTGCGGTGCCCCTAAGATATAACAAAAGAAACCATATTAAAAGGTGATATTCACATGAGAATCTTTCCCTTACAGGGGTGGTCCGACAACCTGGTTACGGATCAAGGTGGAAATTTTACATCCCACTTGTTTGAAAGTGTCTGCAGGCTCATTGGCACCGCAAGTTATGCACCCTTTACACCCTTTAGTAACGGCCTTTGTGGAACAATTTTCCGTACCTTTGTTTATCTCTGCATTCGAGAATGTTAAAGAGCGAAATTAAAGGTCAACAATGGCTAACGCCTCTCGTTTCGCGCTTTGCACTCAGGCAAGCCCCATTTCGGAAAGCGGGCATTAGCCTAAGTCAAATTTTATTTGGCTAAAATGTGAACATACCAGATTGGCCACTGACCTATAATACATATGATGAGAAGCTCGCAGGAAAACCCTTCTCTAATAAAACCAACCTCCGAAATAGAAACATTTTCATGCCCAAGAATCTGAAAGATGCAAAATTCATGTTGGTCAGAAACCACCAGTACAATGTGGGAAAATTACAACCTAAGTATAATGGCCCATATAGAATAGTAAAAATAACCAACAACAACGCCCATCTGAGAAAGGGAGATATGATAGTAAAAAAGAACCTCCGGAATGTGAAAATCTATTATAATCTAATTAAGTCTCAACCTGAAAAAAGAACTGAAAATGAAAAAGGAAAATGAAAAAAAAACAGTGAGAAACTGTAAATAATGTCTCTTGAGAAAGAGAGTAAGACGGTTATATGATAGTAATGCGAGGACAAATTATAAATTTGTTATTTGTGAAATTATTAAATCATACATTGTAGTTCTTTACCCTCTTCTGAATAGTGTTCTTATCTATTCTTACTTCCTCTTTCCTCTAAAATTGTTTGTTAAATATCAGAAGGCGGGGTGAAGGGAGATATGAATGAAGTTAATAATCATCCGTTTCACGAATGATCACAGAGTTATTCCTCTTTCCTGCAGCTCCAGAATCACCAAAATATGCAATAATATCGTGAAGGTCATTTGGTACGAGCTTGCAAGGCATCTGCATGTATGCCATAGAGAGATGTGCACCTGTGTAATGGGCTGACTTACATACCCCATGCGCGCATATAAAGTTCGTTAAAACCATTGAAATAGCAATCTTGTTACTATGAGAGCTTTTGTATAAAAACTGTTTAAGACTCCCCGCACTCCCAAATGAGAGGTGCCAAATCTGAATTGCAATGACTAAGGACCCGAAAAGGGGCAAATGTCAAGCTGAAGCAGGACTGTTGAATTTACATCAAGGAAAAGAGGTCGCATTTTAAGATTTGTGTCGGGTGTCTATATATTTAAATTTATATAATTTGCGATATTCATTAGTCAAATTATAGGTCTTATATGGCCCCAGATGGCACTGACATTGCATTGTTGATAATAATATGTAATATTTCTTTGTTTAATAAAAGACTAAAGTGCCACATCTTTTCATTATCACGCTTGATTGATTACTATTAATTGAGTAGCCTGAGTTAGTATACATACATATAATACTAATTAGTATTATATATATAATATTATCATATATTATAATATATATACTATATATATTATCATACATATATAAATATTATATATATTATATATAACTAAATTATAATAATTATATATATATATTAGTTTATTATATATATATATATATACAAATTAATATATATAAATTTTTATAATAATTTATTTAAATTAGTTTTTTATCATAACTTACATGTATATATAGAGTTTATATTATATTTATATATATAAATATTTTATATAATATGTACTGTGTATGTGTATGTGTCTGTATGCTAAAGTTCATATTGACTCTCAGTAATTGTACGGTATAGCCCTCACACAGTTTGTGTGACTCAAGGGTGTATTGCAAAAAAAAACATGTACATCTGAGAAATATGAAAAGTATTTTATGTTCTGATGTTTTATTTATATTTCCTATTTTGTAAGCTTATGAAGCATTGAAGCCGAGTTTAAATTGAAATGAAAATGGAAAACTCACTCGCCACATGATGCCGCTTGGGGCTGGCCTGATTGGGAGAAGAGGGATACAGTTAGTCAGGTGGCTGCGCCACAATTAACAAGAAAACAGGCGCTAGATTATAGATTATTGGCTCCTTCCTTAAAAGAGCGGCTCAATAAAAAGTCTGTGACTAGCATTTAACTGAATAATATATATAAAACTAGATTATCTCAAGTTGATTCATTTATTTTAAGACTTGAATCATTATTATAAAATTCTGCCAATATTTCATGGTGTAATATCATAAATAACTAAGAGGATTTCATTTTAAATTCAATCCTAATTTAGATGAAGATTAATTAATTGGCCTTTATTTCAATTTATTAAATTAATATATATATATATCATCAAAGGTATTTATAATATGTACGACATTATATAATATATATGATATACTATATATATTGATATATATTTATAATATATATATAGTATATATATACTGATATTATATATATATATATATATATTATTACTACATATATTGCCTTATATATATATATATGATATTATTAATTATATATTATATATTTACCACCACTCACGGCTGGGCCCTATTCACGGAGGGGGCAGAAAATAAAACATAGAAAACCCAACCCAACCCCAAGCTTAACGCAAATCTCTCAGGTGAGTGCAGACGTGGCTTTAAAGAGGGGAAGGATTAAATACATTTGAGTTGGAAAAATAGAAGAGGCAAGGAGTTCCAACAGAACAGAAGTAGCTGAAAGAAAGAGGCGACAAGACGAAATAAGTCTGGGTTTTCATACTCACAGCAATCATTCATTACGCGAGACAAGCGCACCCCTTGTGATACGAGGGCGAACGCAAGGGTGGTGGAATGCGAGAGGTAGCTCCCCGAGCACTTGCCACCGTAGTACCTAAAGAAAAACAGATAGTGCGCCAACGTCACGTCGGAGAGATAGGGGTCAAAGGAGTTAGAAAGAAGGGGACAGTTTTTTAGATCTCTTAGTCTTAGACTAACCCTATTCCAATATAAGGTGGAGCCGGGAGCACCCCTCAATATTGGTGGAGAACAGTACCTCCTACAAGGGCCGAATAAGTCCCTTATATAACTGGAGTAAACTGTTCAGAGGAAAAAAATTCCGCAATCTGAACCGAACTCCCAGCTTTTTTGAGGCACCTTTGCAACCATTGTAAATATGAGGTTATCCAAGCAATTTGTTTGTTTAATGTGTACAATGAATGTTTATGTTATTCTAGGTGAGACGTTAGATCCGTCGAAGAAAATAGGAAAGTTGGGGAGGTGTTTTTGAGGAGGGAGATATAAAAGTGAAGTTGAGTTTTTAAAGAGTTGAACTTTACAAGGTTGCGGTGACCCCCCCGGAAATCCCCTCCAGATCGGCAAGAATAGATCAGAAAGCTGAAGACGAGAAGGCAGCTCTAGATGCAAAAGAGCTAGGCAGATTTGAAATAAGTAAGAATGGGAGAGGTTGGGGGGGGTAAAAAAAATCCCAATCGGCGTAAGAGTAAACAGAGTTTAGAAAGGTAAGAAGTACAGCTGAGGAGATCGTTTGATGAAAAGTATTAAGAATGAGGTTGGAGGTAAAACAGAACTTTGAGGACACCACAATTAACAATGAAAGGAGGAGGGGCACGCTCCAATCACACGAGCAGGCAGTAGGAGGAGGAGATGCCCGAATCGTCGCCAGCGGTAGAAATTAGATGAAAAAAGGAGGCCGAGAGATTGGCTTTTCAGAAAGGAGGTTAGAACAGAATCCGTCAGCGAAATAAGGGGGAGGAAAGGCAGATTTCAGAGAAGTGATTGGAGATGTTTTTGGTCAGAGGCCACAGAAATTATTCTTTGGTGACATATCCAGTAAGGCGAGAACCAAGCAGGTACGGCCGCACTTTCTTTAATGAAACAGTGCGCTTAGCCTGAGAATAGTAAACCGCTGCACGATTCCGAACAGAATGAAATTAGTAAGAGTGATAGAGAACGAGAGTTTTTCCATGCCGATACGCAATGTCTCTCTCTCTGAATGGAGCGAGAACAAGTTCCATCGAAACCATGGATTTGAGGAGAAAAAGATTTAGTTGAAGATGGAAATGAACCTGCTCATACCCATCGGCGATTCACGGCTCCCTACTTTTCAGCGTTACGAAGCATCCTCCGGTTCAAAGCAGGAATTCATTCCAAGAGTAGTTAGCGAGAAAACGACGCAATGCCTCCCCAATTAGCCCGATTGAAGTGCCAGAAATTACGTTTAGGCATGGAGGAGCTGCTGGAGAAAAATAGTATTATAATTAAGAGGCACAACTTTGTGGTCAGAGTTACCAATAGGAGGAAATATGGTGTATTTATAGCGAGAAAGAGTAGTGGTGAAACATATATATATATATATATATATATATATATATATATATATATATATTATATTATATATATTTATATATATATATATATATATATATATATATATATATAGTATATATTTAATATATATATATATATATCATATATAGCACAGAGAGAGAGAGAGAGAGAGAGAGAGCTCACGGTGGCTCAGTAGATTAGTCTTTTTTTTTTGTTTAAGGAAGGACCGTAGAGTTCGAATCCTCGAATCCTCCAGCTGCCTGACCGGACATAAAAAAACTGCCGCTAGTAGGAATATTTTCGTGTATATTTAATTAATTATAGTTTACGGCAGTACATTTCCCAAAACTTTTCAGGTGCGTACCCCTTTTTATATTACCAAATCTAACCATGACCCCCTATACTAGGCTCTTTTCTATAAATATATTTTTTTAAAATATGTATATATGACGGGTGGAAAATCAAAGTAGACTAACCCACAATAGGAAACGGAAGGGAATTTCACCTTTTTTTGAGCTCCTCAGAAAAGTTGAATTTCCTTTCCGTTAATATTGTGGGTTAGTCAGATTGTGGTTAGTCTCTACTTTCATTTTCCGTCGGATCATATATATATATATATATATATATATATATATATATATATATAATATATTATATATATATATATAAATTTATACATAAATTTTATATATATTTTATATAAATATATATATATATATATATATATATATATATATATTAATTATACAAACTTTACATAAATACTTTGTATTTTTTTAACGCGAAAGATGTACTTGCTTTCTCGCTGGAAACAAATCAACACGTGGGTCTGTGTGGCTCAAGGCACATCGCATGTCCGCTTCAGCATCCAACCTGTTTCGGGCCTTTGATTTGATTACCAGTAGAGTCGAGAAACTATTTTCACAAAGATAAGTTGATGAGAAAGGAACGAGAACCTTCAACGTGAATGTGTTCGTTTTGGGGAAAGTGGAAATCATTTTGCCCAACAATAAGAGTTGCTGAACTTCTGTTGTTCTTGGAACTCCTTTTTGGCTGCGGTATTGTTGATGAGTTCCAAAAATTCATCTTGTATGTCATCAGGAGTATCGTCTACATTGCAGGGAAAAGGATTGCTGGTAAGTCTAAGTTGTGCATTCTCATTTGCATCAATATTATGGTAATAGCGTCTGAACTCTTGTTCGAAGCTTAACAAGTGCTCCTTGATATCTTGTTGCAGCTCTTCTGCAAGTGGTTCTTCACCGACGACTTCATTCAGACGTTGGAACGAAGCTACATTTGCCATCTCAATTTTTCTTACCCAATGTGCTAGCATGTCAAGGAAAGCCTTGATGGCATCTGTGTGAATTATGATGCTGGTTGCCGGTTGAGTTGGTTCAAAGCTTCGAACACGTCCGTCAAATTGGCAAGATTATACTTCAACGGCTCTCGAATGTCCTTTAAAAATTGTTCCATCTCCTTCCTTTGAGTTGCAAGAAATATCTGCAGTTCCTCAAAGAGTTCAATACACGAGCAAGAACATTGCCCTTTGACAAAAAACGAACAGATGGGCAGAAGAGGAAGTCTTGGTGGGTAGAATCCATGTCTTGGCACAACTGACGAAACAGCCTGGTGTCGAGTGCTCGTCCTTTGATGTGGTTGACGATATGGATCACAGTTGCGAAGGTGAGTTCGAGGGTAGCAGGGAGCGTCTTGGGGGCAAGAGCCTCACGATGGATCACGCAGTGTGTTGTAATTACAGCCGGATTCTTCTTCTTGACCAGAGCCCCAAATCCTGACTTAGTGCCGAGAATGCTGGGAGCTCCGTCCGTGCACACACTAACCAACATTTGACACGAGAGATTTTCCTCTTGAAAGAAGTTGAAAATTATGTTCATGATATCTTCAGTCTTTGTAGTTATTATCAGTGGTTTGCATAAAAGGAACTCCTCCTCAATCCGATTTTCCGAAACAAGCCGAGCATAAACCAAAAGTTGTAAAAGCTATGAGACGTCTGTTGACTCATCAAGTTGCATTGCAAAAAAAGGAGATTTTCGTATTTTCTCCGTCACATGAAGTTTGATATCTTAGAACAATGTCATCGATGCGCTGCTGAACTGTGTTGCCCGAGAGACTTATCTGATTATAAGCTTGTTGACACAGTTATGATCGAGAACAAGACGAACAGCCTCTATCATGCAAGGTTTAACGAGTGTCTTTCCAATTGCGTTTGGCTTCTTCTGCTTTGCTATAAGAAGGGAGATCTTGTACGAGGCCTCGACGGTCTTAGAGGGTT